>JMFS01041511.1:0-27092 GCA_000699545.1 Podiceps cristatus | reverse complement strand
CTTCAGGCAGACACATTTTAGCCTTTTTTTTAATTTTTTTTTACTCTGGAAAGGCTAATTGTATGTTTTTCTCTGTCTTTTCTTCATACTACAATAAAAGCAAAAGAATGCTGTGCTGGACAATGTAGCAGAGCCTATGAAAAAGTCTGTTTTTTCTCTTTCTCTCATTCCCAGATCTCCACAGTAACATACCTTTGAATCCTGGCTGACCTGCGGTCATCTCAGCTAATGATATTCCGACTGACTCACCCCGAAGAGGTACGTTGTGGCTGACTTAGTCCCTTCCCTCAGGTGCCAGAGGCGTTACCTCCGTGATGGGCCTGACGGCCAAGAGATGTGAGGGAGCCTTGCAGAGCAGCCCACGGCACCGCTGTGG
This sequence comes from Podiceps cristatus, assembly GCA_000699545.1. Classification (NCBI taxonomy): domain Eukaryota; kingdom Metazoa; phylum Chordata; class Aves; order Podicipediformes; family Podicipedidae; genus Podiceps; species Podiceps cristatus. The sequence continues at coordinate 26,716 of JMFS01041511.1, read as the reverse complement.
AGAGACCAGCTTAATTGAAAACCAAGTCTTACTGCCGGTTCCTCTCAGGGCTGTTTTGACAGCTAAATTTGCAAATCAACTAACTAATTGAGAACAGCTACTCCCTTTCCTAGTAGACATACTCACTACCAATTGCTCATGAAATAAATTTTCATAAGTAGCAGAAAACAAAGGGAATTAATAATTCAGAATGCAAGGAAAGAAAATTACCTAATAGTGGAAAAAGGGAAGACAGGACATCAGACAAATGAATGCATGGCAGCTGTACTACCTGTAAATTCTAGCCAACCTGAACAACCATTTTTCTAGGATTTAAGATCCTAGAAAGACTGGATCTTTTTTTCCTGCTCATTGACTTAATTGTATATGCAAATAGCATTATAGATCTATAGGCCAGAGAATCCCCACCATCACATTCATAGTTGTTTGGTAACATTAAAGCACAGACCAATTCAAGCTGCCACTGGGAAAACCAGAGTTACATGTCATCTGCAAACACCCTGGGGGGAAAAATATCAGTGTGTATCAAAGGTGTCTCAGAAGTTCGATGTTGTGAGCACACACTCAAAGAAACATATAACCTTCCTACATTACCATCAAAATAAGTCCCAAAGAAGCAAGATAGCTTAATTGCATTTTCTAAACACTAGGCTTTTTTTTATTTTTGAGTTTCTAATAGACAGAAGCTGCTGCAACTACAGAAGTGATCAGATTCACTTGTTTAATAACTGGGGGAAAGATTTCCAGACATCCTGATGCTCGCTCTCTCCTCCTCTGCCTCTGGGCCTAGCAGTACTCCACATTTCAAGTACAATACAAGACAGCTACTAAATTTCTGTGTCTCCCTTCTGTGTCTTTTTAGAGACATAGTATGGCCATGGCACCAAAGGGTTTTTGTGTTCAGACCCTAAAAAGGAGCTGTTTCTTTTAAAAAGCATAAATATAGTACAGTAATCCTTGAACACAAAAATTTTCAGACATTTGCACATGAAAAACCTTGTTTCACTTTTCTTTTATAAAGGGAATAATTCTGAAGAATTAATTATTTTAGAAATTCTATCTGTTGCCCTGAAATTAAAGTCTTGTATTTCTCTGTTCATCATCTTACATGCTGTAGGGCTTTTTCTGCAAATAAATTCAGAATTTTTGTCTCCATTATAGAACAGTGGCAACAAAGCTAATAAAAACCAAACAATTTCTTTGTTCTGTCTTTATAGAAATGCTACCTTTTCTTCCCACTGGAAATTCTTAAAACACTTTCCTTCCAGCAACAAGCTCACATGATAAGTTTTATACAGCATATTATGTAGCATTAACAAAAGAAAGTTGTACTTCACCTATTCCTTATATCCACTGTGTTTGAATTCAACTAATGGAGCTGCTTCCACCAGGAATAGTAGATTTTTAAGCTGTCTCTACAAAAGCCCTTCAGGCAACAAAGTGAGTCTAATTTATTATATGTTTTCATCTTGTCTTTACACAAAATCATCTGACAAGACAAATACTTAGCAAGACAAGGCCAGAAATAGATTTTAGGAAGACTAATCTGTGCCTCTACATTTCTTGTAGCTGCTTTGTTGGGTTTAGTCCCCAGTTGGCCATACCATCACCATACTTGGCTGAAGTCAGTTGTGACTTTTACCTATGTTAGCAAAAGCTTTGACCAGGAGACACATCTGAGCAGAACTTTAAAAGCTTGGTGTTCTATAACAGAAGTATTGAAGTTGGTTTTAATCCAAAAGCATTTTGGATTGCTACAGTAAACCAAAAATATTAATATTTTTTCTATATTTAGTTCCATAGCACTGTTTCTTTTTCTCTGCTCTTTTCTATTTCCTCTCCCCAAACTGACTTAGTATCCTTTCTCATTACAGAAAAAAATCCAACAGTATTTGAGCTGAACCATCAAGCCTACAACTTTCAGCTGTGCCCACGATAGGAATTTTATAAATAAACTTACACTGAATATGAGAAACAACGGAGGGCTGAAAAAAAATCTATGGGAAAATCATGATTGTTTCGACAAATGAGCAATTTTTATAAAAGCAATACATATTTCTTTTTGTTATTATTGTTTGTGAAGGACTTATCCTGTAATGCATTCTGTTTAGCAAACTACCATTTTTAGTACTGGAAAAGCAAAGACAGAGACCCGCAGCTCAGATGCTATAAGTGTTGTGACTTGATGGCACATTACAGAACCGTTCTAACAGCAAGCAAGAATAAGCAAAATCCTAATGCACTGCAATGCAAAACCAGGGCTTCTACTGTTTGCAGTGAACTTGAGAATTCACTTAATGAACAAGTTTCATTAACAGACAGCAGATACACTGTTATACAGGCTACCGGAATAAACCTCTGGCTCTGAAGTAGAGATGCAGCCTTTCAGAGCCCCAGTGCCACTTTCCGACAGAGACTGAGTGACCTGCTGATGAATGACAGGATGCCCAAATGACAACATGGCAACTTACTGAGCAAAATAAAGACACAACCCTCCGAATGACAACGGTTAACCACATACAGAGAAACATCCAGGATAACGAGAATGCCATGTTACAAGGCTTTAGCTGTAATTTTTCCCAGCATTGGTTCACTATTAATAACATGTTCCCTGCTACAGTAGTGAATACCCTTGTCAACTGTTATGACTGAATATGTTGGCTAACCCGCAAAGCTCTTTCATATCGCTCTGCTCACAAACTGTAGTGGTACTCTAAGACAAAAGCTGGTGGAATATCTGCAAGATACGCATACATACTTAGATCTCTGCTAACTAAGAATTCAAAGTTCTCTTTTATAACTACCTAGTGACAAGCCTGGGTCATTTTAAAGCATCTCTGGGAGAAGTAGTATAGCCAGCAAAAGTATGGAAAGAAAATGAAAGAAATGAAACCCGTTCACCTATTATACAGCAACTCTCAGTTTGGTTGGAGATTCAGGCTGGTGTAAGGCAGATCGGATGTCTTACCTCCAGCACGGTCCTATAGATAACAAGCAGAATTGCAGCAGGATTTCTTACTCAGGAGCTGATATCTGTTGAGGAAATTTATTTCAATGTTTCCTAGTTATTTAGGCTTCAGCAGATTAAATACTTTAAATAGATACCCTAATATGTTAGAAACCAGTGCTAGATTTAGTACAGAATACCATTCCTCTTTTTTTACCAGTTGTTCTTTGTATTTTGCACGTTCATATTCTTGTTAAGGATCCTCAATTTAAAAAAAAAAATAACAGTATGCTTTCAACTTTAATTATCAGTGTAAAAATGCACTTCTGTGTCCTGAGTGCTCTATGAATAGGCTTCTTTGGTTTCTGATCTCTCTGGTGGTTAGGAAAAAAAAAAAAAAAAATACTTGAGCTGGAAAATATTCCAGAGATATAATCTATTTCCAAAGCCAGGGACAGCTCAATTCTAGACATAAAAATAATTTTGCTTATGTTGGTTTAAGGAAAAAAACTTCCCCCTCCCTCCCCACCCCACCCATGGAGTTGCAAAGGTACCAATGAATTGTTCTTGACAATCAGTAAAATGTTCTTCATGTTTTCCAGATGCTGGCAATAACAGTGCAAAATAATATGTTGTGCATATTAACATTATCTTTATGAATACCTAAGAAGTACGGAGCACACTCGAAATGAAGGCAATCTCTGCCCCAGAGTTCTTCCAATCACAAAGAAAACAGAAGTTAAGACACAGAGATAAAAATTCAAACAGAAACCCTGCAGCTCAAAGAAATAGGATATTGTTGAGCTGAGTAATGCCTTTGAAGTGAGACAAAGTTAAATTGGTATTACTTATCCACATACAAAAATTTTATATACTGATTATGCCTTCAAAGTACTTGTGCCTGGTTCTCAACGGTCGTTCTTACACAGTCACCTATGAAGCACTGCTGCTGAACGTAAGTGATCTTCAGAGATGCATCTAATCCTTCAGCTACATGAAAAAAACATGTTAGATTTCACTTTAATAAATCCTGAGTATTGTACAAGGTCAACAACCAGACTTTGTTTTAAGGTTTACAGCTATATTTATGCATAAGAAAGTTTATTTGCTTCTTACTTGGGTAGGCATTGGTGAAGGGTGTGCTGGTTAGACCAGAACACTTACTTGTTTGTGACTGAGTTAAATAATTTCAGATTCGATGTCAAGTGAGACACTTCATTTCGGAGATGCTTTCTCCCACAGCTCTATCAAGCTGTATCAGGCTGGTATTCTGGTAAGGCTTTGCAATTGATGGCACAGGACTCCATAGCTACTGCAGAAGTACAGCTGCAGAATGCTTTACCAAGCATTTTCTCCATGAAGGGAAGCTATGATTGTTTACTTGCCAGTTGAATTATTAAGCTCCTGGCTGATGTGAATGAAGTGAAGAGGGATTTTAAGAACCACGCAAACTAAGTTGTCAGGCTAAAAGAAAAAAAAAAAATCTACATTGTTTAAACAAGAAAAAAGAGGGAATCATAAGCTCTGAAGAGATCTTTCTTGCCCTCTAAAAGCTAAATATTGCAGGACCCACAACACAATGAGGTTAAATAAGGTGGGAGCCCTCCTCCTCCTGCTTGAGAAACATGGCTGTTAAGGTCATTTCTCTTTAATGAACCAGCCTAGGATGACCCATCTTTCACCTTAAGTGCCCCTTAGTATAGGACCCTTGTGTGGGGTACAAGGCATGAGCACTTTTTAGAAAAGAGATGAGCCATGGCCAGGAATGACAGAGTACCTGAGACTGTAGGCTAAGCTCCTTATGTCTCATTCCACCACCTCAGAAATGTTTTATTATTCTTGAAGGAATAAGGTGAGCATCAAGAAAGCTTGCCAGAATTTCCTCTAGATAGATCAGTCACTTTCTTTCATCTTATGGCCAGAAAGACCACAGATATTTTCTGCTGTGCTGTACCTATGAATAAAGATTAAAGGTGCCAAGCCACATTTTCAGATTACCCAAAGCACATGCTTTGCAAGAGTTCTGAGTGATGTATTCTGGCTCTAATACATAACAGGAAATTAAAGCAGAAAAACCAGTCGTCTTTTTGGTAAGAAATGTACTGTCACTTACAAGACAAAAAACCTTAAAACATGCACCCGTCATTTTATACTTGAAAATGGCAAACCAAGAGCTCAAGGTGAGGTGCAAAGACTCATATTGACAAAAATACCTTCCCTTCGGCCTTTGCATTAAAATACTCGCTGAGTTTTACTGAGCTAAACAAAATAGAGAAAATGATACATTATCTCAATAGCACCACTCTTCTGAGAAGCTGCTGCAGCGGCAGAGTGACCCTAAAGGCTTCTTATGCCAGAGGGCACAGCAGCAGCAGCCGCAGCCAGAGGAATTCAGAGGTACTGAGGGCAAAGGAACAGCTGGAGGACACACAGACAGCCCTGCCTCTAGGGAGCGGGGGGCAAAGGAAGCTTCTGGATCTGCTGGCCGAAACTCCTGGAACAGGTAGCCAAGGTACCACACAGGCCTCTGCTGGGGTGAATCCCTGTCTGACAGCCCATGGAGGACCTCAGCCAGGCTGAGCCTACGCTGGCCCTCACACCTCACTCCCTTAATTTAACCCATGGTTCTCGATCTTCACACGCACAAAATCGCTTTGTGTGTCTGCTTGCTGTTCGCGGGTTATAATCATTTTCATAGGTGTGTATGTATGTCCAGGTTAGCAGTTATTACAAGCAAAGAAACCACGTGTATCACTTCTGTGCTGAAAGAGCAATGGAGGGTTTGTCTTCCAGCAAGAAAAAAACGCCAGGCTTTAAATAATCCAGGTATCCATCACACTGTTATATGAACAAAGTTTCTATGTAATTCTATAGAAAACCTCTTATACATAATCAAATATAATTTTAATCCCATTAGATCCTCATCTAATTCTCTTTAGGATTAGTTTTAGATTTTTAAAAACATCAGATAAAGTGCAGTTAGTGAAAAGGCATTAATTAGCTCCATTTGTTCATTTTATGAAGCTCTACAATGCAATGTTTTGCACAAACGAGATACAATGAAGGATGTTGAAATACATGAATTGCTATGTTAAGGGTATTCCCATTGCTGCCAACAGACTTTGAACAAAAACTCACTGCAATCCGGAACCAGAAGCAACTATCAGCAAAGACAGTTCAGTGACACTTTACCAAACTCCTCCTTCAAATTTTATGTTCTTTTCCTCCTTCCTTCCCACTCATGCACTTATTTATTTACCTTCTAAAATCGTGGAAATATAATTATCTTGGGATACAGCAGGCAGATTTAAGAAGTACTAAGAAAGACTTAGGAGAAAATCTGTCCCAAATCTGCAGGTTCAAAAAGTTCAGTAAGAATCTGAACATCTGCAACCTATGATAAGTGTTGTGTTATCCTTATTAATATTATATATGGATTTGTTATTAATGTGATAATCCTGTATCATATACAGGAATGGGCATCATGACTCTGCAGTCTGCCTGAGGCCTTCCTCACACCGACGAGGTTCGCCAACAGCAGTGTATCAGCAAACAGTCCTAGTGGAGGTACACTATTTTCCACCAAACTAGCTACTTTGCTGGTAGAGCTTAAGAAAAAACAAACCAAAAACCGTACCTAATTTTTATGGGCACAGCTACATCAGCTGGTAGAAAGTGAAGCGTGATCTCTTTGTAATAGCGCACAAGAAAAAGCCAGCAGTGCATAGAGGGTGGCACTGTACATCTGCATCAAAGCGGCCTTTGCTGGTCTAACCGACGTGAGGCTGCAGAACGCAGGGAACTCTGCAGAGAATTAGAGGAGACCAGAATCTGTGTTTAAGGTATGGTAAGAGCACGTGGGCTTTTAGTGGGAGTAGCTAACAAACTGCATTTAATGCCTTGTCCCTCTGTATTACATACAGAGCAAATTGCTTTCATATCCTGACCTTAAGTCTTCTTTTGGGACAAAATCTTTTCTCATAATACTGTAAGAACATAGCAATATGAGAAAGAAAACCATAATGCTCAGCTCATCTAACATAACGCACATCAGACATAATGCACATTTAATGTGAAAGTTATTATGTAGTGACAATCAATTATTAAAAACACATTCGTTTCTGTCCTTTCCACATGCTAATTAACTAACATCCTTTCGGAATTTGTGTTTCTATTAATGCTTCTCAGTTTGAAAATCAGAACAGAACCATCTTCCCAACATGTTAACCTCTGCAATGGTTTTCAGATGGTCATCTCCTGAGAGGCAGGAGGTGACGGATGCTAACGCACGGTGCTTTTCTGTTGTGCCTTGTCTTAACTTATTCACTTGCATGCATTGGAATCATCATGTAGTGGCATGACAATCAGGAAGGACTAAGATTCCAGTGAACATAGGCTCTTATTCATTAGTTTCCTGGGTTATATGATTTCCATGTTAGCATTACACAAGGCCCTAAAATATCATAGTCTTATTGGTTTCTATAGAGTTGAGGAAAAAAATATCTGTAGAAACACTCCATTATTTTCAGGTTTCTTGTAGCAATATTAAAGGTGTGCATAGAAACCATTTCTTAATATAGGATCACAAATTAAACTGCACTAGCACCACTGAGCAGTAGCAAAAGCATTTGCAAATATGCATTCAGTTATAGATGCATCATGATGCATTTGTGACTTATTTCAGTCACTTTCCATAAACATTCAAATGAACACATTTATCTTCACACAAATATGCACTAGGGGAAAAAAAAATGATGTGAGTGATCATATGGCACGCAGCTGCATAAGTCCTTATGTTAGACGTGTTTGTGTGTATTTTGAAAGCTTTTTGTGGGCTTATGGTTCATCTAATCACAGCACTGAAAAAAAATGATATGTAACTTGCTGTTCAATATATTATTGAAGTTCAGACAGCCCAAAGATAATTGATTATTTTTTTTTTAAAGCCAGTAGAACACAAAAGAGTAGATTAAAAGCAGTAGTGGAGAGGTATTCCGTTACTCAAATTCAGTTGTAGTGAAGACCTTAGATAGGCAAACTACAATTTGCAAAGTCAATTTGCATTGTGGTCAGGATACTAGGGTACTGCAGCTAATAATGACTTCTAACATTTCTTTCAATAATGCCTGAATTTATTCCATCTACCAGCTTGTCTTTTTATGTCATACTATCCACACGTTTCAGATATGACCATTATATTTTAAATGGCTTCATAAATGTATTTAATATATTTTATAGACATTAAAGACATGTATTAGCTGTTAGCATTCCTTAAAATTTTATATACTTATATTTTCATGTTGATAAACTTAAAATTAACGAGACATGCATTTCCCATCAAAACTATTTAACAACAATTTTATGAGTTGCTGAGATTAATTAATCCTGCTAAACCTTACGTTAATAGTGCAGTAAATGTGTGCTGTATAACAGATGAATTTAATTTAATTCTATTTTGCTCTGTTTTTTTAAACTAATTCGGTATCACCTAACATGAAGCTGATGATATTTTTGTCCAATAATTACTATCAAATGAAAATCAAATTAGATGGAAGCTTAGACCTTCATCCAGCAAAACATGTCAACACACATTTGAATTTAAGCATACGGTTTTTTCTGTTAAAGTCATTATGCTCACATGATTAAATCTGAGCAGGCCATCAAGTGGTATACTGGATCATGGCCCAGAGATTTAAAGGAAAAATCAATCCTTTGAAAGCCACCAAGATATCCGAGCAGGGAAAGTCAGGAGTTCCACTTACCAAGATTTAGGAGAACAGTCAAAAATGATTAACTGGAATCAATTTGCACACATTGTATGCACCGTATTTAGATCACACAAATTACTTCATATTAGCAAATCGATACTTACATTCATTGCAAGCTGTAAGACTGATTATCCCTTGCATCTCTGAAAAGACTATAGAGCATTTTTATGCATTAATAATTCATATAAGGATAAAGGCCTTCTCTAGGCAGATAGATTAAAACAGATACTTATAAATATACCTTTAATTAATATAAATACTAAACTAGAGAGTATTAGCTAACATGTTTTGCTAACAGCCAGAGAAAAATTGCAGTGTTGTATTTGCAGAATCCTATTTTTCACTGAGCAGTCTGTTGTTTAGTACTTTTCCCCATAGCAATCCAATCCCATTGTAAACAACGGTTACTATAAATTGACTAGGTGAGCAATATTTGTTTATTTGGATATAACCACCTGATCTACGTGAAATATTTTAAAACAAAAAGACCTGCTTTTTAGACAAATATCCAGTTGGAATAAATTGGCAACAATACCTGACATAAAAATCCATCTGAACAGGGTGTATGATATAGTGACAAGTTGGCTGGAATGAGAATTGGGAAATACAGGTTCTAAACTGGGTGCTGTCAGGGAGAATATGGCCATTAGTAATAAAATAGGTAGGTGCAAACTCATTCTGCTCGCTGGCAGAATCTTACTTAGCTGAGAACTGTGTGATTGTATTACCAGAGAGCTGAGCTAATAAGCCCACTGAGAGCTAAAGCAAATCCCTGCAAGTTCAGGTCTCTACTTACGTGGTTATTCAGCCTTCAGACTGGACCCCTCTCATTTCTCACCTCCTAAGTGAATTGGTTCTCAGTCTTGGGCAAGTCACTTCATCTTTTTGTTTCCCCTCCCACTTTTCATGTCTTACCCACTCGGAGTAAAAGCTCTGCAGAGCAATGCAGGCATGATCTCAGTTGGGACTTCTAGAGGCTTCGGTAATACGAACGCTAGCAATAAATCAGGAGAGGATAATGGAAGTGTCAACTGAGTCCTAAGTGTAGCAGCAGAGCTGTAATGTACTGTACTACACCCTACGTGTAGCGCTATTCTTCAAGAAGGTCTTTGCACAGCATGGTTTATTCCACTACAATAATAAATGTATTCATGATGCATCTCCAAGTATTACCCAGCACTAAAAATGAATCACAGTAATGTTACCTTCACTTCTCTCCAACAAGATGATAATACTTTTTGGATGTGAAGCCATTCTGTATAGTTTTTGACAGACTGGAAATACTTTAATGAAGTAATAAGACTGTACCAGGAGCATATGATTCATCTTGAAGCAATAGTATATAAAAAGAGAGAGCTGGAATAAGTGAGGCAATTCAATTTATATCTGTTTAGCTGTGCTGGTTTATATTGTTATTCTTAACTGTTCTAGATTCCAGCAGATACTTTCTTTGCAGCTCCTCCCATTCACCATGATCAATAGTTTTGAAGAAGTTCATGAAATGCTACAAGATAGGCAGGAAATGTCAGCAAGCGTACGTATCACTAGCACCTAGACAAATCAGGTATCAAACTGGGCAAATTTAATTCTCCATTAAGGCAATGCTGCTTTTTCAGAATCTGAGATACTGCTGCAGATTACTGATAATCCCATGAATGTAACTGTGAAGAGCATAAGTGAATAGTTAGCATTTTATATTCACACTGTTCTTTATTACTGGATGCTTGCTTAGCCCACACTACTCTTCGTTCTTTTTTGACAGGTTTGGCTGATAGAATGTTTCATGATTTTTTTAAATCCATCTATGTATCAAATGTTTTTTCCAAAACCTCAATAAATTCTACCACATAACTCTTTCACTGTTATCTACTAATTTAGTAATGTTCAAACTGAACACATTTATCAGTCTCAGTGTCCTCTCTATGAATCAATGCCAACAGATGCTCTCAGTGAATGTCTTGTGTCTGAATATCCTGCAGTTTTGCCAGTATTTTCTTTATCTGCCTTAAGAAAATTTAGTGCATTCCCGTAGTTCCCACTACTCTACAAAAACATCTCCTACTACTGATCACACATCTCAGTCCTCTTGGCAGAAGATCTTCCTTTTTCTACTGCTAATAATTTCCAAACCCTAATATATGATTCTTCTGAGCCTGCTTCTTTGTCAGCCTTTGATCGTTCTAATTGCCTTATTATCATCTGCTTTCGTACAGTGATAAAGACTTTTAATGTTTCATGTGCTAGGAAGGAAAGGAAAAAACGTGAGCAAAATCGCTCTTTGTTCCTGGAATATCACCACCTCCACAGTTCATAATCATTAGGGTGAAGAATTCATTTTGACCCTCTCTTATGTCAAAGTTTCATCCTTTCAGTGGCCCCTGCTGTCTCTTCGCTATTTTGTTCGCTTCAGCAGCAAAATGAATTGATCATTGCCGCTTCTTTTGCCACCTACTATTTCATATGCTACTTTAACATCCCAGAATAATGATTTGTACTCACTTCTTTAATTTTTCTATGAACTGTATGTCTCATGCATTTTTTTTAAATATACCTTCTTGTACCTATGTATAATAATAATTTTAAAAAAGCGTATCATTTGCCCTGGGCCTGAATTTTATAATCTCAGTCTTAACATTCTTTTTTTTTTTTTTTTCATTACAAGAGCACACTTTAAAAAGAAGATATTTAAAAACATGACGGAACTGCTGCCGATTTTCCCACCGTTTTAAGTTCTGTCCTTTGAGAAGTTAGAAATGGCTCCAAATAATACGGTATGTACCACCCTCCAAGATACACTGCCTTTCAATTCCAGAATTTAGAAGCATCTACCAGACGCTAACACCAAGTACCACCAAAATCCTAATGAAAAAAACTTTCCAGGCTCTCTTCCAATGATTTTGTAGCCCACTTAATTCAAAAGCAAGTAAATTTAACCTTGCAAACTGAGATTGTTTTTTTCTTTTTTCAACCAACCAAAACTGCTCATAGAAACATGTGAGCTTCAAGAAGTATTTTCTCCAGAAGGACTCCCTAGGTCCACAGCAGAATTAGCGCTCAAAACAAAAGGAAACCAGAAAGAACAGGGAGAAGCAAACACTTCTGCCCAGATATAGTCCAAATCCATCTATCTCTATGAGATTATCCTAACCATAAATTAGAGAAATAGCCTACCTATTGTCCAGTGAATATTTGTTTATAATAACTAACTCCAACAGTAGGAGGAAGAACAAGATAACAGCACTGGTTTTACAGTACTGCAGCAACAGTGTTCATTGCTTGGCAGGAAAACTGGGTTCCGGTTATCCTTTCCATGTACAGTCTAGAGAACAATTTAGAAAAAAAAAATTAGATTGTTCTTCCTCTTTCTCTGTTGTTGAAGTTTTATAAGTCTGAAGAAGGGTCATGACTCCAGGTCTTTCATACCGTAGGATACAGGAGATTATCTTCTTGTTGATATCTTCTGGGTATCTTCTTGATGAGATGCATCTGCAGGTCCTGAGGGAACTGACAGGTGAAGTTGTTAAGCCACAACTACTAGCTGTTAAGCCACTACCCATCTTATTTGAGAAGTCATATATCAGTGAAGTTCCCGCTTCACTGGAAGTTCCCACTTCACTGGAAAAGGGGAAATGTAACCTCCATTTTTAAAAAGGGAAACAAGGAAGACCTGGGGAACTACAGGCCAGTCAGTCTCACATCCCTGCAAGGTCATGGAGCAGATCCTCCTGGAAACTCTGCTAAGGCACATGGGAAATAAGGAGGTGATTGGTGACAGCCAACATGGCTTCACTAACGGCAAATCGTGCCCAGCAAATTCGGTGGCCTTCTACGACAGGCTTACAGCGCTGGTGGGTAAGAGAAGAGCAACTGGCGTCATCTACCTGGACTTGTGCAAAGCATTTGATGTTGTCCTGCAGCAGGTTAGCAGGAATAATTTGAAGACTTGCTTCCACGTTTCTGGTGGATCAATTGTCTTTGAGAATTAGTGATCTACTGAGTAAGTGGTATAACAAGGCTATAATTTACTGAGGGCAGGGGAAGGGGGAAGATTTCCAACACATAGTCATACAAGAAATGGAATAAATGTGAATTTTACAATTCTTTGTGGTATAGGTAGATCATTTTCTATCCACACTAGTTATCTATAATTAACTGTACTAACAAGGTCTACTTCCAGTACAGGTAATCTTACATCCTTTCTTGTAGAACAAAACTGATGTACACACTTAAAAACTAAAACATTTTTTTTAATTTCTATCAATTGTTCAGTCATGTAATTATACTCAGCCTAAAAATTACAGTGCATTGTTAAGTTTTGTTGACATTGTACTCCTTTTTTAAAGTTCTTTTTGTTTCATCGTGTGAAAGAAACAGTTTTCCTTACATTTAATTGCTTAGGTGTCTATTTGGTATAAACGCTATAACTTGAACTCTTTGTGCTCAAAAACAGCTGGTTCTATTAACTCCATAAAGTGAAGAGTCAGTGAAAAGCAAAACACTCGTTAGAGGGCTGTCCATTACGAAAGTGGAATTTCTACAGGTACCGTTATTTACATTGCAGCAAACTGTGGATATTTACTTCCTATTAAGAACAAAGTATTCCTTCACCAATGAGAAGTTACCTGAGAGATACCAACACCACCCAATGCCTCCAACACTAGCCTCTGAATTGTCATTGCTATACAACTTCATGCGTGTGAATTAGATAATTGCTGTTGATCCAACGCAATGGCCTCTCCATTCTGAAAATTCACAAAACCTGCATAATTCTCTTTCCCCTCATTTGTCTACCCAGAAAATTTCACAGCTCAGCGTTCTGATTCTCAAGAGAGACCTACAACTCACATTGAAAGAAAAGCCTCGAGACTGAAATTCATGACCCTACAGGACACTTGATATCGCGAATTGAATCACGATACAGAACTCCCTTGCCACTGCATCTGCGAGCACGTCCCCTTCACTGACACTTCCCCCTCTGTCTGGGGTAAGCTCTGGGTCAGACTCCTAGAAAGAATGGGTGTGAAGGGCAGCTGCCGCGCACAGCACAGCCTCACGTGCCAGCCCCTGACGTGTATTTTATCAAGTGACCCACTGCACTAAATTAGACCCATCAAGAGGGATTCCAAGCAACTACTTACCAAGGTGGAAAACTAACCCGGGAGCTATACAAAAGCACTAATTCCTGTGGATGGCCTGAACCTTGAACAATAAAGAAGGAATAAGGAAGAAAATCTGTTGCTGCAGATTAAGGAAGAAAGTTTGTGGCTTTGAAGTATGCAGCCTATTTTGCTGTACATGCGTGTTTTTCTTGGTTACCTAGTGTGTTTTTGAGTCAAACTATCACATAACTGAGATTTAAGATTGTGCTTGTGTTATGATCCTGATACTTCAGTCTGATCACTAAGAAATTTTTAGGTTGTTGGGGGCATTATTTTAATGGACACTGCGAACGATTGATTGTATGACTTGCATACACCAAAGCACTTACAGATTAGTAGCAGAAGGGTTAAACATTAGTAAGTTTTCGGGTACAGAGGGCATCAAATATTTTCAAATTCATCACATTGCCATGATAAAAAGAAATCTTTTATGTTAAAAGCCAAAACAAAATAAATGCAGGTGAGACTTGGCAGTTCCTTTCAGCAAATCTAAACACAAAAATTGCATTGTTCTCACTAAAATTGTTTTGCATGTCCATTTAATTAAATAGTACAGGCCCTTGTTAACACTTAAACTGGTCTGCAACAGGTTTCTTGTGATTTAGCTTAAGCCAGTAAGAAATCTACTTAAGGTAAATCAATATAAGCCTTTTGTGAAACAATTTAGGAGTAGCTATATGAGGGCTTCAGGATCGCAACTGAATTGATTTATTTAAATGTGAGTTCAATTAAATGGGTGCAGCTGTTGTATGAGGACAAGGCCTAAAGGTGCGACATACTATCTTATCTACACCAACTCCACACCTACTTTTAATGTTTATTAGATTTTTAATCTTTTTTTAATGTTACAGCCTTCTTACGAAAGGGCAAAATGCCAACTTTGTTTATACATACTGTAATTTATCCCTTGCTCAAGAAACTATTATCTGTTGGTAATCTGTTAAACAGCTCCCATCAAATCCCCAAATAAACTTTACTGATGAAGGTTGCAACAAAGCTGCTTAGCCCCCTTACCCGCTAGCATGAGTAGAATATTGCTCAAGGGATGTATTTCTTCAAGGCCACAAGCAGAAAATAAAGAGCCTAACTATTATTAGGAGGCGTACCGACAGTTTTGAATACCACTAGTCATGATGAGGTGTTCACTGGTGTGAACCAACACACCTGTGATGGGATTACAGACCAGAATGTATTCACTCTTACAGAGAATCACACCTGTTGGATTCTGTAGGACACAGCATGAAAACTAACGCATAAATTACATTGTCTTGAGATATTGTGATATAAACACAATGCTGAAGGACCTCAGGTGGTCCAGACATTTTTCATCCGGAATGCAGCAATGTGTAATGGGCTGCTTAAAGCATCTAATTACACTTTCTACTAGCGTTCAGACCCCCCCAAAACCAGTGAAGAGTGTTATGACCTACCTGCTAATTAACAGAAGCACGATGTTCTTCTGGTGCCAAAGAATCTGGCCCACAGACATAGTTATCTCTAATTTCCCTTACTGGATTGTTACCTGTGTGACTGCTTCCCAAAAGAAAAGGAAATCGCTCCTTTGTAACAGGACAAGATATGAAGTACCACTCTAAGTGTTTAAAAAAAAATAACAATCTCCGCAAAGAAAGCCTAGCTACCGCTGTATTTCCTGCCCTTAGTTCTCATGAGCCTGTAGCGGGATTTAGGATTTACAGTAAAAGTAATACCAAATCAGAATGATTTGGAAGCAGTTCTATGATTTACTTTATCCCTTTAAAAAACAGACTTTCATCATGAAATGGTGACCTTCCAAACCCTCCGAAACCCTCACACTTCCATTCTGTGGATCTGTCTCTAACAAACGTTCACTGAAATGAACTGAATGCTACCAGACACATGTGCTTGAAATTAAATGACAATGTCTTTCCATACAAGCAGATTTATTGAAGGATTGCTGTTCCATTTCTGGGTACACCATCATTATTACCACATTATTCTATGCAGCAGCATAGAGTAATGCATAGGAATAAACATTCTTCTAACACTAGGTTAAATTCAGAGGATAAATATACGGATATATTTCTATTAGGGCAGCTGTGGTTTTGTTAGAAAAGTGAAATTATCCTCTCTTATGTCTTTAATAATAGATAGCCATGGAGCCAGTTATGCAGCCAGGGGGGCGGGGGGGAGACTATAACAATTAATCCTTAGCTATGCCATATATTGTAAATTAATAAGTATCATCATATTTTAAGGAATATATTCTAAGTAATAGCCATTTATACGATACTGTAAATGTATGCAATACATTACAAAAAAATCTAAAACCACATTCCTTTGTCTGGATTGCTTACAAGCTACCAGTTATAAATATTCTAATCAGGTTTTTATACCTCTCCTGTCAGTGTGGTACTGGAGTGCCTTTCTATTAGTGCATTAAGCTACATGACTAGCATTTTTCTGTCCTCTATCCCCAGATGGAAAATTGCATGTATTTAAAAATAATTAATATTTTATTTTTTTATCTATGATGTGCATGCTCTTTTACTAGCAAATGCAGACAGAACAATATATATCAACATTTTACTGTGTTGAATTTAAAGTACTAGACAAGACTTGTATTAAAATAAGTATATTTATATGCTGAACTGGTGAAGAACAACAACTAGAAATGTCTTGAGGAATATGTTTTATACCCTTAGCAGCAAATATTTTTCATTATCCAAATTCCAGAGTAACCACTGATGAACACTTCGAATGGATTTTCAGATACGCTCAGTATTGGCCTAACTTTACTTCAACTGTAATTTTTCTCACCTGGTGTAAAGGGAGCAGAGTTGGGCCAGTGCTTAGTGCACCTCCAAACTCCCGACTCTGAAGACAGCGTGAGAGCATAAGCACACCAGAGAGCTCAGGAGTCCCTGACTGGCTGCTCAGGGACCTAATTAACCTGCCCCAGTTCACTTCCAATCTGATGTAGTTCTTTGTTCATCTCCATATATATGAATTGCAAACTTTTTTCCTCCTGCATCAACTGTAGTCACCAATAAAAGTTTGCTGTTTCTCATAGACAAGTTACAGTTAACTTTACCACAGTAATCCTTCTCACTTTCTAGCTTACAATAGCCTTGGAAAACAGAAAGTTTCAAATAATAAAACATTACACTGAAATTGTCAGTTTTAGAGAAGAGACAATTTACATTGTCTCCCACACAAGGTTACTCCAGAACATTTGTGAATTACCAAAAAAACCTGTCTGCGCTATATTGTGTTATTTTGTGTATTACACTGACTATTCTTGCCACTACTTTTTTTTTTTTTTTTTTTTTTTATTACAATCCCTTACTTCTCTTTTCATTTCCAAGACATAACGATCCAGAGATTTCCAATCCCAGTCAATTGTAGACTACATATTTTAATCAGGTTTAATAGGAAAGTGATGATAATGCCATCAATCTTTTCATACTGGGGACATGACATAAAGGGTGTTTTACTAAAGATACTACTAACTTAAATCTGGAATAAATCTGTACAACTGTTTTTGACATTGCAAGGAAAGCATATAAATGCATAACCAGTTTTGAAAGATATAAAAGGCAGATCAGTTGTCAAAAACAACAGGTCTTCCACCTATTCAGTATGCTCCTGGCATTGGCTCATGAACCAGACTCCCAGGAACAGACCATACAATCTCAGAGATCAGGGAGACATTATACGATCATTTAGGAGAAAAATTCTACTCAGCTATCCTACCGAGATTTCAATAAATGGTAAATACAAAATTTATTACTACTTAATTTTTTATGTAGAGATCTCCTTTTCCTTTTTACAAAGAAAAAAAAAAAAAAAAAAGTGTTTTATAGCAAAGTATCACAAACCCTGCAGCAGAGAGACGTGAAGAGCTCCATTAACAAGAAAGAGTTTTTAAAAGAGAAGTCTGAATTATGCAGCAGCCTGAAGTTCAGAGTGCATTATTGCACTAGCGTATACCTTCTTACCAGCCTCATCCCCCAAATCCAGCAGTCATTTCAAAATAATCTCTCTTGAAGCTAACTTCACTAAATTTTGTTTCTATAGTCTAAAATGGCAAGGCTTTGAACTGCATTCCTCCTTCACACACCAAGACCTGTTCATAGAATTATATTTTTCATTTGCACTATCAAGAAGCGTGTCATCATCATTCAAATAGTTTCATTGTTACAATACTACCATCATTAGCATTTGCAGAGAACTTCTGAGCTTGAAAAGACTGATGAGGCAGATTTTCTTATGGAGATGTATCTTCCCCCCCCCCGCCCCTGCCATAAGGTCATCCACTGTATCATCCCTTCCTTTCCCCCACTCCGCTCCACACCATCTTCTAAGCATCACTATGACATTCCACCAGGCAACAGGTAGCATATGTAGTGGCTAGAAAGTTATTTTCACACTGACTGACCAGCTGCCAGCAACCAAACACAGTATATAACAGCTGAGTTGTTCCTGCCTTTCCCTCAGAGCACAGGGAGCACAAACATTTAGTTTTCTCTCTTCTACCAAGCTTTGGGTTTTCACAGAACTACTTGCATCTTCAAGACTCCTATCTTCCTTCAAATTTAGATGAAGCTGAGCAGCTGGTTCAAAAGCTGCTGGGGAGGGATTAGCAGATGAGCAATCAGGCAGCTTTCTCCTCTGCCCTCAAAAAAGAAGAAAAATCAGGACTGTTCAAAAGTTCACCAGCAAGTAAAGACAGCAATCATATAGCACCTTTCTAGCAGAGGAAACCAGAAAAATTTCACTGTTATTGTTAATGAGGCCAGAACTTTGTCAGAGAAACATGAGTATACTCAGAATTACCTCTGTTTCAGACCAGAGATTACCCAGTCCTGTCGTTTTCCCAATATTTAGTATTGCAAATCTGTAACAGCAGAGACCTAGGAGATGGCATACTCTTCAGTGTTAAAATACCACCTTTTAAACCAGCTATACTTGTGAGTCTTAAATCTGCATGTGTTAAATATGGATCCTATTCTCTTAGGTCATCTATTCTTGATTAGTGAAAGGACATATCCAAACACCAGACACAGTCTTATATTTCTAATCTCAGAGATAGATTTAAGCCTTATTTATGTATTCAACTGAGCCAGCCAGCGTATGAAAAAAAAAAAAAAATCACATATCTGATACGAAGATTAGGTCCAGACCAACAGTGGGAACGACCTGGCAGGTCTGGGGGCTAACCTAGGGTGCAGGGACAGCCAAGCTCAGCTGGGGGGTTTCTGTAAATTTCTCCTGTGCTTGAAAGCAAACTACTATGACACAATGCCACCAAGGTATTCACATGTGGACTTCGTTGATACGTAAACTCTCTTCACTCCAGAAAGCTTGGGAGATAAACAGTATTTGACTAGAAGTACAATCTAAAGGTCTTTGCTGATCCAGC
Organism: Podiceps cristatus; assembly: GCA_000699545.1. Classification (NCBI taxonomy): domain Eukaryota; kingdom Metazoa; phylum Chordata; class Aves; order Podicipediformes; family Podicipedidae; genus Podiceps; species Podiceps cristatus. The sequence continues at coordinate 7,438 of JMFS01041511.1, read as the reverse complement.
CTTTAAAGATTTTATGCCTCCCTAAAATGTAGAAAATACTGTTTGCCTGCCATGCAGAAGTTTTGAGAAGAAAAACAGACTTGAAAAATCTATTTATGCAAAGCACAATCATATTTTGGCAACATCCTCAACCAATAAGAGTAAAAGTAATTAACTCCTCAAGAGCATGTTTAGGTCGCTTGTAGGGCACAATGATCCAAATTCTAAGAAAAAGGGTAGTTTAAATGGACCTTAAGTACATTTGAACCTGACCGATGCTCAGTGTTGGCCAGTTAACAGCATACACATCTCTAGTCCTGCTGTGTTAACAGGGGTGTACAGATTAACCTCGTACTGAACGCACCGCAAGACCACACCTGCTGAAACACATTGAGCCCCAGACCTCCCCCGTGTGAGCTGCAGGGCCGATGAGCGTCAGGACCAAGCCTGCTGGCAATGTATTATTAATCAGCTTATATTAGACAGCTTACTGTCAAAGACTGGTGAAAAAAAAAATCTTACAGAATCTGTAGTATATATTACTTTACAGACACAAATAAAACAATTTTAAAATAAAATAACCCAATGTTTCTTAATCAACTTCATAACTGACTTAAATATAATGTTCTTTCATATTTTGACCATACTCTATTAAAAGATAAATCTGTGCAAATACTTCAGCCATACAACACAAATAAATCAAATTGACATTTGGTTAAAGATATGTTTTAATTCCAAAGTTACATTAAACTTGGTGGCAAATTAAGACGATATTCTAGAAACGAAATGGCCATACAAATGTATGAAGAAAATACATTTGATTGCACTTCAGAGAAAATATTTAATAATATTTTACTTCTGTACTCATATTCACTAACCCAATAAATCCAAGACAATAAAAGTAGCAAGAAAATAAAAATAGATTTCTTCAATCGCTACAATAAGATCCCTTTGGTGATCAAAGAAATAACTCAGAATATTTTTTTCTCTTTTGCCAATATGGTCTACATAAAAATACAAAGATGTATAAGAAATTTTAAAAATGCACTTAATAAGGAGTCTCATGGACTCTATTCAATAAATAGTTCCCATTACACTTTTAAACACAGTAGATTATTTAAAGCAGGTTTGGACTGGAGTACTTCTATCTAAAAGATAAAGCAGATTTTTCAACCGCAGTTCAATTCATTAGTGTATTTTTGAAATTAGACTCCAAAAGCTACAATAATTAAAACCATATGTAGAGCAGAAATATCTCATTTTTTATGTTATATTACTTCTCCAGCATTATTATAAGTTCAGCCTGCCTGATGTGAGTCTAATTTTCTACTCAATCTTAGGCTGAGTCCCACTGGGTAAGTGAGATATTGTGATTATTAAGAAAAGCAGAAAAAGAAGAGATTAAAGACTCCCTGCTAATGAGTAGAAGAGAAAAGAAAGAAATGTGCCACTCTACAGTGCATTACCTCTAAACTGAACTGTCAAACAATAAACAATAGGAAATAAATAATTCTTCATTACAGAGAGGGAAATTTTTAGATGTTCCTAGATAGTAAGTGAAGAATGCAGAAAAATACTGATTAAAAAAGAAAACACTAACAGTGTTTTCATATGAAATTGAAATTTATAATGTTCGACTACTTCAAACTTTGACAGAACAAATATAATACAGACATCCAGTATATCCATTAAATATTTGAAGAGAGATGAATGATATAGGTCCAGTAAGATACTTCTAGTTTTATTAATGTTATATCTACTTATCTCAGCTGATTAAAATAAGGAACAGAATTCAGCTTCACTGAGAGGGAAATGCAGGTTTGCTGTGGAGCAGTACCCAACAATAAAAGCATTGAACTGGTCAAGATCAGCAGTTGCGCAGGCAAAGTATTTAGAAATAACAGTTCTTCAAAGTTATTTGATGTACTCATTGGGGGTTTTAACCTCCAGAAACTCTCACTTACTCCCCCTGTACTCCTAGAATCCTAATCCCACATAATCTAGAAAAGGCACTATTGCTACAAGTAAAAATTCCTTTGAAGGCTGTCTACAATGCAAATTCTTTAAAGACTGATACTACAGCATCCGGTAAAATAATTCTGTTTGCAATATTGTTGAAAAGAAACCATCTTCTCATTGAGAAATCTCAATACATTTTACAAAGGAGGAAAGTTTTTAGATGGAGAAAATGAGGGAGAAAAATCAAACCGAATACCTAAAATTATCCAGTATATTAATACTGCAGAAGTACTAGTAGTAAATATTTTTTAAAATTAACATTTTTGCAAAGCAATATTTGTAAATTACCAAGAGCAACTTAATACTACTTGACAGAATCACCACAAAGATTGGTGGAACTGTAGACCTACCTACACCTATTAGATGGCTGCAAAGTATCCTTAAAGTACTTTTAAAAATCTGGAAAAGAAAGAGAGTTCTGACCTTGCCTCACACAAATACAGAATTATCTGCGATTCAAGGAATGCAGAATAAGCAAAAAAATACAAATTCTTCTCTGTTCAAACTGAAGCTAGTATAGGCTGACAACATCTGCTCATGTAAAATTAGTCAGGGTAAGTGCATCACAGACTTCTATTGTCTCTTATAGTACCCTTGAGACTTGTTCCAGCTATCGAGCACGCAGCACAGTTAAACAAGCAAAACTTGACTCTTAGCACTAAAAGAATAGAAATAAGAATATCCATGTCTAATACTAATAACACCAAATTGCAAGATGAAAGGAAACATTGCGGTCACCTAGAATTACTGTTCCAAAAATAACAGAACCTACAAACACCTGCTGAGATAAAAGTAGGGGCTCTACGCCCATTCAATGTTCCCATTTAAGCATGTAATGACTATACAAGTCATATTGTCCACTGTATATTAGAAGCCAATCCTTTCGCCTTCATACCTCACAAAGTCCGTTGTGCTATAAGCATTCCCTATGTCTTGGTTCCCTATCCAAATGTGGTTTCCTCACTTACACCCTGTTTACTAAACATCTGTGTTGCTCTAAGTATCAGTGACTTGAGCTCTTGACGTTCAGCGCTCTCAGTCTCTGCATCATCTGCACACTGTATCACTAACAATGCTGTTTATTCCAGGCCAGTGACAGCCCTTAAACACTGCGTGGCCATCGCTGATTAAGACCAGGAGACCTGTGCCTGCTTGGTGATTACTTATCACTTGTTTAGCCACTCTTCACTCCCGTGGCATGTACTGGGACGGCTTTGTATTGTTCCAGCCGCTTAATCAATATTCTTAGCCACTCCGACTCCCCTTTGCCATAAAAAAGACTCCCTACATCAACAGCTCTCTTATATCTATCAACACAAACTGTAATCTCATCAAAAGGGTGTCATATCAGCTTTACAATATCTGTGTTCCCCAAGTCCAACAATTATTATTACCCTTATTTCATTCTTTGTAATTGAGTCTTATATCAGCCATGCCATTATTTTGCCTAAGATGGATGTCAGTATGACAGGCTTATAATTACCATTGTAACCTCTTTCACCCTTTCAAAAATATTGGCTCAGCAATAGATTTCTTCTCATCTTCTGGAATTTTCCAGTTCCAGTTTTATTGAAAAGCAATGGCAACGGACCACTGAGCTCCTCAGACTGTTTTTCTATAACATTTGGACACCTACTATAAAGAAATGCTCATTTTAAAAGGTCCAAGGTTAGCAGCCTGTGCCCATTTTCATCCTCATTAATTGTTGAAATGAGGTATTTCAGCTTCAGCATCATCGTATGGCTATCACCCTCAGGGTTTTTTCCACAGAGAACCAGGAGGAGCATTCTGGATCTCCACTAACTTTGAGTTTTACATGTTAACCTGTAACAAGCTCCACTTGGGAAAGGCAGTAAGTGAGCCAATAAGGAAGAAATAAATGGGACTCCTTTTGAGGGAATAAAAAGGGTTGCAAGGGGAAAATATCAGTTTTAGAGAACCCCAAAAAAGGCGAAGGACTTTGCTTTCCAGAGTGAAAACTACGAAGGAACCCCAGGGGTTTGAAGGGACAGCAGCAATTTAGCAGCTTAAGGAGAACAGTCTGTAAGCACAAATTAAAACCTGTTCAAAATTAATCCTTCAAAATACAAATTCTTCATCTAAGGCTTTTTTTTTTCCTCATCTCTAATTATTTAACACCTTACAACTCCTCTGCTGCTGCTAACCCCTACATACTTCTGCTTAATCAACAATTTCCCTAGTACCACTCTCTTCTGTGCATCCTAAATTCACCCAGATGAGATCACTGAATACTCTTTAGCTGGGAAACTAATTATCTTTGCTAAAAAAGGTGGACAGGTTAGTACAGAATTCAGAAAAGTAGTTGATTAAATATGTAACAGAAATGTTTATTGAATACCTCTTTTTCTTGCATTATTACACACATTTATGCCTTTTCCACATAGTATTAAGCTAACAGCATCATTAGGATTTTTTCCTCTTCAAATTTTTTTTTTTAATTCCTTAATTCCATAGGTTCCTTAAGACCACAGGTTTCTCTTTGTGTCCTTCTGCTTCCTTTATAAATATCTTCAATTCCTAACTTCTCATTTATATTCATTTATTCATTGCTATCAAATTTTTTTCCCCCCATTTGTTTCATTACATCTTACAGCTGCTTTTTCTTCTCCTGTAAGCTAGGCTAGTTTTCAACTGTTGGAAAATGTTCATTGAAAAATGCCAATGAATTCACCCCAAAACATGTCAGTCAAGACATCCCTAAGTTTGATAAAACTTTTGTCAAAACCAGCAGAGGACTCCAAAAGAACTCAGATGGGATGCCTTAGGATTGCCACAGGACTGTGCGCCCTCTCAAGGTTCCTAGCTCTGGGGAAGATCCACCACATGCAATGGCAAAACCACAAAGTTTCTAGTTAACAAATCAGAAAAAATAAAAACAAGACAAAAAAGAGACACAGAAAAAAAAAAAAAAAGGAAAAAAAAAAAGAAAAACAAAAAAAAAAAAAAAAAGGAAAAAAACCCAAATCACACCACAGTTTAAATTCTCATTGCTTAAAAATGAAGGAATATATCTCTCAAACTCTTTCAAAACAGTGACATCCGAATGGGGACTGCAAAAATACAAAATCACGGAACAAGTAGTCTAGGTCTTAGTACATGCTTGCCTGCATTACCAGTGCTTGCTTAGTTATCCATGGCTTACTCAATTCTGGCATTTCATATTTTTAAATTTGTTCATCTAACTCATCAAATGTCTTGGGAAGTGATGGGTGTCTCTCTGGGTGAGAGTGACTGACAGGTGCTGTGCAGGCACGTGTGTAATGAATGTCACAGACAACACAGAGGCCTCCTCAGAGAATGCCACTGGGAGAGACAGCTTGTCTTCTGGCAGTTTGTAAATAGAAACCCAGTGGGAGTTACAGGGATGCGAGTTACCAGTCACTTTATTCCTGCCTACTCTCTCCGGGAATCAGGAGAATAAACAAGTACTGTTCATCACAGCACTTCCCATCCACAGTGGAAGAGAATGTCTATTCAGAACAGACCCTTACAAAGGATAATCTCTCTTGTTTTAGCAACATCCCGATTGTGCCGTTAACAACTGCAGCTATGGCCAAATAGTTATCACAGACCTAGACTTCCACAAAATGCATTTTTATGAGGTGCCTGTTCCCTCCTCTTTCAAAGAGAGCACACAGGCCATGCCGAAACGGTGGACGGGATCCTGAAAGCAAAGTCCTTTAGAGAAGCAACAACACGAGCACAACTTCTGCTACTTCGCTCAGAGGCACCCAGACACCAGGCAGGTAGTTCGCCAAGAGCGCGCTCACACACTGATGCAGGGAGCATGCTTTCAGTATAAACTGTCTCTATTCAGAATAATGAACTCCACTGTATATTTGTCATGAACCTTTTTGTTTTGTTTTGTGTGGGTGTTTTTATTTTGTTTTGTTTTTTTAATTTGGTTTATGGGTTTGGTGTTTTTTTGTTGGTTTCCTTTACTGCACCTTTCTATCAAGAGAATAGAAGAGCAAACATGAACAGCAATGCCTAGAGTTTTATTCAGTGAAAAACATGGATACCAGGATACTTGGAACGCATACACAGTTGTTGTCTTTTGGTCTGCATCTCCCTAAGACAGCTGACAGGCGTGAGAGAATTGTATTCTCTAAGGCTATATGCAGGAACTGGCACCTGACACAACAGTACATACACCTTCAGAAAAATGCCTGCCTATCTCTGAATGGCTAAGAGGCACAAAGCCAGCAGGTGGCACTCAAAAACACGGGCTGGTGCCCGGCTGAGAGCATCGTCTGGTCCACTGCTCATGGCAGTTCTTTCTCAACGGTATCTTGTCTATGTAACTGGCCAGAAACTAATAAGGAAAATAATATCCTGTACACCAAAGAGTCTGACTTTTAGCCCAATTTCAAAGAAACATCTATGAATTCTTAGTCCCGGGTGAAATACTGACACTATCAGTGACACCTCAAAAGCCACATTCACATAACCCCGCCAGGAAAACCCATATACCTCCTCCACCTGGTTCCATTTTCTTCTGCTCTGTACACCAAAGTGATTTGCCTGTGCAAAGGAGATTTCTGCATATGATTACATTTTTCACATCTCAAAAGGGGAAAAACTGTACCAGTCTTGTGTAACAGGAGCCTACTGGTATGGGATCGGTATCTTTTTCCACTGCCTTCAGAGTTCAGTAGTGAAGCCTCCGAACGTCTGCGGGCAGTTGGCCGTACTGCTTCTCTGAAGATGATGACTAGTTTTCTAATATTCTTGCTGCTTCCCCCCCCTTTCTTTCAGTATGTAGCCATTTGCTCAAATTTGCAGGTGTCCAAGAACAAACCTAAAGCTATCATCATACAGTGATAGACATTTAGCACTGCTTTACTCATGATTAAGCCAAGGTTGCTGCAGTTTGTGAAAAGGCATCACTAATGGTCACCAGCCTCCTCTGTCAATAAATAACAAGAAGTCAGTGCTGCCTGTCATTCCTTGAAAGACACTGACTCCGAGTCTCCCACTTTAAGCACAGCTCTCATTATTTATTCTCTTTCTTCTACGCAGCCTGTTATCAAAATAGATTGCCTTTCATATTTCACAGTTTTTAAAAGTTCAAAACTCGACATTTACAGGATGGGGGGGTGTTTCCCCTGTAAATCACTAGAAACAGTCCTCAAATAAACATTACCTTCTTAAAAAAAAAAAAAAAAAAAAGACCTAAAAAACTTGCAAGGTTGGATCATATTGCTACAATTTTAGTTCCTATATTTTTACAATTCCTTCCCGAGGCTATATCCTACAATTTACAGGGGACTCTCTATATGGGTCATTAAGAACAAAGCCCATATGTAATACTCCTTCTAAAAGGTTAGCCATACTGCTGATTGCTAGACCAAGCAGACTCTCTAAACCAGTGAGACAGACAAGATAGCCAGAAAAACCACAAACAGCTTTTTTATCA
>JMFS01041507.1:0-18466 GCA_000699545.1 Podiceps cristatus | reverse complement strand
GCGGGAGGGCGGCAGGGCGGGCCGGCCTCTTCCGGGCGGTTGGTGTTCGATGTTAAAGGGCATGTGGAGGTCTCATTCCCTAAAATGGAGAAAGTGGGGAAAAAAAACCCCAAACCCTATAGGCCTGATGTTACAGTGAAGTGTTATTAAAAAACCCCCTCCCCAAAACCCAAACCCAACATCTCAGGAAAAAATGAAGTGGTACGAGATACTACTCGTGGCAAGCCCACTTCAACCACAGCAGAGCCTGTACCTGCTGATGTATCTTCCTTTCTCTGTGGAAAAGCATATAGAAGAATAAAGTTTCAACATCATCTAGTTGCCAGCATGTTTGGTTGTATCTCTTGAATAAATTAGTGACAATAAAAACACGTTTGTACATTTTTGGGAAACTCTATATTTCTCTCAAGAGCAGTGTGTGAAAGCATCTCTTGCTATGAAGCAAGATTGTTACGTTAGTACTTAGATCTTATGCCAGGAGGTAGAAAAGCTTATGTTTAATTTGTGTAAGTGCTAGAATATTCTATAATTTAAAACATCCAAAATAAAGATTATATACAGCAAACTAGTATATTAGAGCATATTGCAAATTATCTAAGTGAGAAAGCCTAGTATTTATTGAAAATTGCAATACTGATAGAGGTTATTTTTTAATTTGCTTTTCAAAAGAGTGGATATGGAGCTGAAACAGTCTCTAGTTAAACTGTTCAAATTTCCAGTCTGTAAGAGGAAATGGGCTTGCCATGAGTAGTATCTCATACCACTTCATTTTTCCCTGAAAATAATAGAGGACCACAACCCATTTGTACACGTCAAAAAACCATAAGCAGATCTTTAAAAATCATTGCCTCTTATAATTTTCACTTCAGGCATGGTTTTGTTTTCCTTGCCAGAATTCGTGGTAACACAATCAGGTGAAACAGAACATTTTAAACTCAGATGAGCTTTTGATATTCACTTGTACTTGCATATTCCCTCCTATTAGTGGATGAGTAAAACTGTAATGCTAGAATACTGTGTTCTGAAATGGTGAACCTCTTTTATGGTCACTTAAAACATCGGATGTTATTGTACTCCCACTGTGCATTCGGCTCTTAATTGGAGTTTTAGATTTATAATACTTTCTTCCATGTTTAATTGTTGAAGCAGTTCTGACTTTTTAAATCTTGTTTTTCTTTCACAAACAATTTTAGTGTCAGGTTTAGTAGACTGAGTGAAGATACTGTACAGTAATTGGCTGTAATGATCGTGTAAACTTTAGAAAGCAAATTATCAGAGAAAACATCCCTTTGGGTGAACACAAATTGCTGGAAGTGCACCAAAAAAAAGGGAAGGTATTGCACAAATTTAAAAGCAAGGCTTTTATTGTGGAGATTTGGAAATTTCTAAGCCATATAAGATGGTTAAAATTTTGGAAATAACAGAAAACAAAAGGACTCCAAATGAATTCTTAGTTATAATATCATGATTGCTTTTTTATTTTAGCCAGATAGACAAGTATGGTCCAAAGACTAACCTTAAGTTCAGCCTGGCAACTTTGTTGACTTTTTTTTTTTTTTTTTTTTTTTTGTCAGTGGATGATTTATTTGAAATGGAAAACACTGGCAGTTGTTTTTAACCTGAGCCATGAACTAAATTCATCAATCTCCCGCTGAGAGAAAATAAGCTCATTTGAGATTACACATTTACTTTCATTGTAACCTAACTTTGAAGGACATATGTCATAAGCACTGATATTTGTCACCAGAAGCTAATATTTTGAACTTGGGCAGTTCTATCTGTACATGTAAATAGGCATTTGAATTGTAAGTATCCTGCAGTTACTTATCTCAATTAATAGCTTCATTATTCTGTTTTAGAATGTTTTGTTATTAAGAAAATTGCTTCTATTACTTGCAGTAATGTTTTGTACATTACTTCCAAAGGGATTCACAGGGCCTGATGGCTCACGTGGAGCCACAGGACCAAAAGGACAGAAGGTAAGAACAAAATTATACGTGAAATTGTTTTTGTCTTTTTTATTTTTTTTAAGCAGGATTTTTGTTTGTCTCTTTGCAACTAATGAGATGTTGCAGCTTTTCTTACAACATTAAAACATCTATAGAATACAGACCCATTGGGGCCCTTTTCATATAGTATAAAACAACTTCTGTTCCCCTTGGCAGCAGTAAGGAATGGTGCCATCACATTGATGACATTAAGAATGAGCATCCTCAGTAATGGTGAAGCTCTTTCCATCTTGTTTTAATGTAATTATGTCATAGTAATACCCAGTGGGAACCAGAACAGTGAAACCTGACTTCATCAGCAATCAGACTAATTAAATATACACTGGAAGTCAGAGTAACCAGTATGTTTGAATTATTTTCTTGGGGAAAAATAAAGGCTTGATGCTGTATCTTCTTAATATTGAGGTCTTTCTATCAAGTCTCACTGAAACTGGCATAGTGTTAAGTGAAATGAATAATACTTGCAGAATATGTACACTGAACAATACCCTCCAGAAGATGAGAACACCTTCTTGTATGTTTTTTACAAAACTTTGTGCTAATGCCTCTTGAAAAACTCCATTTTTATCTTTCGAAGGGAGAGCCAGGACTGCCAGGTGCTCGTGGACTTCCGGTAAGTAACACATTTAGTATATGAAGGCTTTTTAAACCTTAAGTATCAATATGAAGGATTGTTATAATTTAATGTAGTGAAGAAAAGTCAGAAACTATTTCTGAGGTTTCAAAGAACTCATAAAATATTAAAATAGTACATTAAGGAAGCTTTTTGTCTTTATATCAAAGTGTGCAGATATTACTGAAGAGGGCATGGTTTCGTTTGTATGCTGTAAAAAGGAGGCAGTGTGTGTGATGTGGTCACCAGTTTTGGAAGTGTACCATTGTTTTCCATCACTCCGTGAAAAATATGCTGTACAGACAGGAGAGTCCATGTTTTATTTGCATAAATTAGTCCACAGTTATTTCTGTTTCATCTGCTTGCCGTGTGTTTAAATGTGAATGCTGAAGTGTAAATGCCTGGGCTGTTCTGTATGAAAACAAGACAAAATATGAAAAAGGACATGCAAAGAGTACTGCTAATATTGGCATGCAGACAGATTTAACATCCATCTTTGGGGGCTGTAAATAGTTGCGAATTTCAGGATTTTTACAGGGTTGGAGAAGTGAATGATGGTTGGCATGTAGAAACTTAGATTATACTGGAAACCAGGAAAGCCTTGAGGAAAATGAGTGATGGAGCAACATGAGTGGTGTAAAATTGTAATAGGGTTGCACATAACTAAAATTTAACTAAAAATTAGATTCCTTTTGAAGAAATTGTAGGGGTTAAATAGGAGAGGCATTGTATTCTGATATAGCACTCCTTGATGTGAAGTTCTGTATCTTTGACTGCATTTTTGACCCTGTCCCATTAACTTTTATTAAATTGATATTATACAAGCATTTTGGTATTTGGTGAGAGAAGAAATTATAATGTTCTTGAAGAGGTTACATTATAGACATGTTCAAACTTAAAACATTCTATCTGGACATTTGTGTTTAATTTTCATGGGTGCTGTTTCTTACCTGAAAACCTGGAGCGTGAGTTAAATAGGTAATATTTTTATAACGGCTGTTCAATCTGTGGGCTCACTATATAATCTAAATTTAGTTGTAGGAAATAACAAAACTGAGGTAGTTTCTGGGTAGACTGAAAGGCCCAAGTTTTTCTGTTAGGTGGGTTTTTTGTTGTTGTTCTTTTTAATTCTTTTGCTCTCACTTGGGAAAATAATTTCTGGGTCATCTGCAATACATTTTAAAACGTTTAGCTGGAATGAAGAGATGGGCTAACTGTTGGATTTGTTACTCGGATGATATGGAAAAAAGCACACATGAAAAGAACTGCTATATGAGAGAAAAGGTGGGGAATTAAAAACAGCATACTGAAATATTACAGGTTAAAATACTGTAGTAAAGACCTGTTGACTCAAATAAAAACTGACTTGGGGAAAATATACATGATTTTATCTCATTGTTAAGAGACTAACATGAAACAGGATAATTTAAGAGCCTTCAGAAATAGTGGGTTTATAAAATATACATAAAGAGGGTTAATCTCAGCTCAGAAGTGGAGATGTTACTATGGGAAAGCAGCAAACTGGACCAACTTGTCAAGGTAAATGCTGATTCCATTCAGAGCAGCACTTACCTGATTCAGGTCTTTTGTGACCATATTTTGAGACTGCAAAAGCAATAAATCTCATGAGATTTTTGGCTGTTGTTCAAAGTTTAGCGATTGTTGTTTGATGTGAGACTTTCAATCTTATGATGGTAATGCTTCAGTGAACCTCAGTAGGGATTGCCTCTGGAGTTGTTCTGCCTCGGCTTAATAAGCAACTGGACCTTGTATTTAAAGGTGAATCTGCAGGAATATTTATAATGAGGAAATGAGAATTCTTAATTATTTAAAGGTAAAGAAAAGATGGATAGACTTTGTCACCATATGTCATTACCCTCCTAATTATTAAGGTTAAGATCTCACATTTTAGAAATAAGCCTAGTGTTTGATTTTCTAGCTCCATGGTTGTTAACTTTAAACGCTGAATCCATATGGAAAGATTAGCGCTCAGAATATTTCTCTTGAGGATATTCCATTTATACAGGCTTTCCTTTTGATGAATGGCTTTAAGCTGCTGATGAAATAGAGCAATTAGTGGAAGTTTCTCAAAATGGCCAATACTGGTCATGTCACCTTTAGTGAGATTAAATTTAGAGTAGTGAAACCTAATTAAAAAAAAAAAAAAAGGTAGGCATGGTAGTGCCTGTGTGTGATGGCTCTAATTCTCAGATTCAGAGGCTTTTTGAGAAGCTCTTAGTACAGTGTGAAGTAATGGTGCTGTTTAATCTTCCCAGGTCTTTGATTTGATCCATGAGACCACATTTACTAGAAACATAGTGAGCACACTTACGAGTCTGCATACTAGTTACATGATTAATTGAGTATTTAGGTGTAATTATGCACTGCTTTGAATTCAGTCAGTGACCTTTTGCAAATAGAGTATTCTATGGATGGTTAGCCAAAGACTTAATTTCCCACAAACCCTCCTTACTTAAGTTGTTAAAATGCTGAGTGCAGACAGAAAGTCAGAAGCCTCGGCTATAACATAAATTAGTTTTAGATTATTATCACTGTATTTTAAGGTCATCCAGTGGAATTTATTGGCCAAGTTAAGACTTCAGGGTAACTGAAATAAAAATATTAAGCATCTGAAGTTTTATATCCAGCATTTGATTTTCTGCTTCTGTCACCCATTCTTCCACAGAAAATACCCAGGCAATCTTCAGTTATCTTCTTTTAGTCTCATTTTCCTCTATTTTTTCCTGCTTCATCATTTAATTTTAACTTATTCTTTGTCTCATCTCTTTTGTGGACAGTCTCTCAAATGGCAGATGTACAAAATTAGTAGAATACTTCTGATTATTTCAAGTAATTTACCACCAAATATGCTGATGTCTCTGATCTGACCCTGGTAAATGGACCTGGGGCTGCTACATTCAGTGCATGGCTTGTACCCTTCAGTCCATTCTCTTTCTGTTACGTTCCCTCTAACTTTTCTATTAGCTGATTTATTGCTAGTGTTTTACAGATCTGACATATGGATAGGATTATGTGTTATTTAGCAATAGACAAATTGAAAATATTTTGTCTACTAAAGCACAGCTTCTGGCACAGGGTACGCACAGAAATACCGGTATGTGACTCTTCGTGGTGGATGGTAGGAAGTCCGTGCTCACAATGTGGAGGTACTTACCAGGTATATGGGGGGGAATGTCTCTGAGCCAGTTGATTACAGACTGTGGGTTACTGCCCATGCCCATGCACTCCACGTGCTCTTTGGGTCAGATAAGCACCTCCAAAGCAGACGGCAGGCGTCTGGGGATGTAAGGCTGCAGTACCAGGCTCCATGGTGAGGCTTCCCTCTTAGGACGCAGGGAGAGGCACGGATGTAGGCAGCCAGTTGGGATTGTTAACTGCTTAGTGTAGGTCCTTACTGGCTGATTGCCCTGGAGCTCTCGACTCTCCAGCTTGGTCTCTTTGCAGGGAATTCATGGCCAGAAGGGTGGAGTAGCTGGGCAAGGGGGAGACATGGATTGCTGGGGGACAGCCCCTGCTTCTTGGAGTCCTGATTAGGAGAGTGAGGAGATGCAAAGGAGTGGGCAGAGGGAGGGGACTGGCTTCTCCTGGGCCTGTGTGTGGGCTGGACACAGTAGAGGTTGCTGCTTCTTTTGGTATCACCAAATTTCCCTACCACTCTTAGGGGCACATTAGCTAGGGGTACTCCAATGAGAACCTGCAAGTAGTTGGTTTCCTTCTTTCTTGGTATTATAATATCAGATATGTGATGCAGTGAAAATTTGATTTGTATAGTCAAATATAGACATGTATAATATGATTAATTGCAGCAAGGGAGCGTTAAGTAATAGCAAGTTGAAAATATTTTCTGCTGTGTATTAAATAGTTAAAATGGAATGACTCTGATAAATGCTTGAAATTTTCCCTGTGTTATACCAAGTTTTCTAAAGACAACCTTGTAGATACAATCTTGGTATGATATTCTGTGGCTTTTAAACTCCACTCAGCCCAGAAGCTTTATTACCTCAAATCTCCTGAAGACCTAAGTTTGTTTGAGATTTTATATACCACTGTTTCGTACACATCATTGACACTGTTTTCCATAAAATTATCCTTTTGCTTTAGTAATGCAAGACTGAGGGATCTGTTTTCTCAGGAGTGTGTTGTCCAAATACACAGGAGCACATTTGTATCTTGGACACTTCTTATTAAAATGATTCAGAGCAATACTGATGGAAAATGTAAACAGGAGGAGTTTGTTGTTCTTTCTGATTACCAAAAAGCACTAGTTTAATGGATTTAGACCACAAGGAATCAGTGGGAGAAAAAAAACTCTTTTATTATTAATTTAAATGCACTATTAGAATAAAATGATTATAGCATAGATGTGTTTATCGTGGCCCTTTGGGACCTTAGGGTAGGTAAACCCAAAGGTTTTGATGTCTTTATTCCTTTATGGAAGTATATGTGTAAATATGTATAAAGAAATGTTACTGCAAGGCAACTTAATGAGTAATTTAATTTTTCTCCTGATATTGTTTACCTAATAATGAAATCGATATTGAACATTAGTTAAACAAGTTGTGGAATCAAACACCAGGTTTTTTGTACCTTTTTATCTATCCCGAATACTCTGTTCTTGGCAAATGACTAGTTGTTGAACCCTACCCGCATTTCTGACCTTTTTCTCATATTTCACAGGGCAAGGGGCTTCTTGGACCACCTGTAAGTATCGTTTTTACGATTCATAAATATACTGTTTAATGAACCTGTTTAAATATTTGATAAAGCTATTGTACTGTAATAAAAAGTAATTCAGTGTTTTAAAAGTAATTCAGACTGTTTTAATCCTGATGTTCTATGTCTATTATGTATGCTTTCTTCAGCTGCTACTGAGGTTGCTTAGGTCTGAGGTATATGGGGCGAGAATACGGGTGTCTGAAGGCATAGTTTGTTGTTTGAGAGAATGACATTTTTCCACTCTCTGGATGCTTGTTATAGAGGTGCTGTATGATTTAAAAATACTGTTTAACCTGGTTGTTATAGGGTCCAGCTGGTGCAGCAGGACTTCCTGGGGAAGTAGGTCGTGCTGGTCCACCTGTAAGTACTACTATGTTTGCTAAAAATGTATCTTTATTCAATTGCTCGAAGGTACTTATAGAAAAAATGGATAACTACTGTGCCGTCTAAACAGTATTTGAGTTATAATAGTACTTGAAAACACTGTGTGTTTTTGTTTGGTTTTTTGGTTTTTTTTTTTTTTTTTTTTCCCCCTCTACAGTGATCACTGGTAGAGGAAAGATTGAATTTGAAGCTTATCAGAAATAAGGAACAATGAATATCACAAAGTCAGGGCCACCCATTAGATTAGAATTAAATGTTTCATACAGTGTCCCACACTCTTATTCAAAGAAAGCTAAAATCAAAAAGCAAAGCTGCTAGAAATACAGAAAATGTAATACTCAACATTATATGCAGACCTTTACCTTTACTCCTGTCTTCTCATATATGCGTTATGGTACATGACCATATACTATTTCTGTTTTCCATTTGCATATCAGTGAACATGGCAATTCAATATTTCTTCTTAGCCTCATTTTAAGTGTGACTCCATCTACTGACCTTACTACTAAACTGTGTGCTCAGATTCAGCATGCTGTCATATTTTGACTCCGTACTTTACTCCTGAAATGCAAATTGAAACCAATTGTTAATTTTTTACTTAAAATCTGAAATAGCATTAAAATTTTGTTTAATGAAATCTACTTTTTAATGCATGCCTCTCCCTGTATTGCACTCAGTCATATAAATGAATACAAAAAAGAATATTAAAAACTGCTAATCTGTTTCAGAAGATGATCCATCTAGCTCACTGTCTTGTCTGTAGCAAGGGCAATAATAGATACTTAGGGTAATGTATAGGCTATTTGTAAAATGACATTTTTCTGTCATACTGTCCCACATTCTGGCAGTTGGCAATTCAGAGACTGCCTGAATCAGAAATTGCTGCCTTTTTCAAAAGTTATGTATGAGCCTATCCTCCATTAATGAAGTTAGTCCCTTTTTGAAACCATTTATATCATGGGGCTTTGCAACACATTGTGATAATGAGTCACACAATGTGATTATACATTGTGTGGAAAAGAAATATTCCTTTTTAGTGTTTTTAAAACTATGGCTCTGTAGCTCATACATTGTGAGAATTAGTGAATAATTTTTCTATTCTTATTCATTTCATTTATTTTTTAATAACATATTGAAAATAATATTGAAATGACAGTTTTAAGTTAAAAGGTGTTCCCAGTCAGAATATTAGATTTATTTTAATTAAAAGCATTCAGAAAAAAAAATAATTTGCAGAAGTTCTGTGTTGTCTTTATTCTGAAAGCACTGGATGCCAAAACTTCACAAACGAGAAGATTCGAACTCAGTAAATGCATCCTGGGCTCTGAAAAAGGGGATTTTTTTTCCTCTCTCTGCTTTGGGTATTTTTGCCAGTTACTAGGATTCTTTTAATTCTCGTTCTACTAAAAAATAGTTTTTCCCATTCTACTATGGGAGCCATGTTGTGGGTTGACATTTTAATTGGCTACCTAGCCTGTCCTTCTGTAGCTACTTAATTTCTCACTGTTGTGTGGTATGAATATGTAACTACTGATGGTCATTATGACTACGAATCAACAAAATTATTTTACCCTTTTTTTAGGGAGATCCAGGAAGAAGAGGGCCACCAGGGCCACCAGGACCTCCGGGTCCTCGGGTGAGTGATTGCCTTTAATATGTGCTAAGGTCTGAATGAAGTGTTGTTGCTGAACAAAACTTCTCAAGTCCTACAGCTGAATACTGACTTTAGGATTTCAGCATGTTATATTAATTCATAATGTCTAGAGGTTTGTGTTCAAAGCCTGCAGTACAACTCATTTAATCATATCGTTTGACCTTCCATTCAGAAAGCAAGTTTCTAGTCTTTATGGTTATAAAAGAGTTCGAAATGCAAACTGTGTAACTTCTGTTGTGATGTCTTCCCGTTTCTGCAAATAGTCTTAAACTGTAACTTTTACAGGTTTTAAACTTCCCTATGAGTTATAATATTACTGTAAATGTAGTCATTGTTGGGCCTCACTGGTGGTACTTCAGCAAAGGTAGATTTTCTCTGTTAGGAGGAGAAAAATTTAATATTTGGTTTATGAGCCAGAAGGATATGCTCCCAGGTGGGTTAAGATCTAATGTCTCTTTCAACCAGGCCTGCTACTTGCAAGGGATAGAAGGAAGCTTTACACCAGTGCTTTGCCCCTCTGGGGGACAGGGTGAGCCTCTTGGGAGGAGGGATGTGTGTTACGCTTTTCTCTTGTGGCTATTTACCCGCCCAGAGAGATAAAACAATGCGTTTGTCAGACAAATTGGAGGCTGGTGCTGTGAAATGCAAACTGCTGGGAAACGTGTCACAGAGCCATAGAATCACAGAGCGCTTTTGGGTTAGAAGGGACCTTCACAATCATCTAGTTCCAACCCCCCTGTCATGGGCAGGGACACCTTGTATTAGACGAGGTTGCTCAAAGCCCCATCCATCCTGGCCTTGAACACTCCCAGGGATGGGGCATCCACAACTTCTCTGGACAACCTGTTCCAGTGCCTCACCACCCTCAGAGTGAAGGCCTTCTTCCTTCTAGCTAATCTAAATCTGCCCTCTTTCAGTTTGAACCCATTACCCCTTGTCCTGTCACTACATGCCCTTGTCCAAGGTCCCTCTGCAGCTTTCTTGTAGGCCCCTTTAGGTACTGGAAGGCTGCCCAAAGGTCTCCCCAGAGCCTTCTCTTCTTCAATACTAATGTCTTCTTAAAAGCTGTACTGTTCCTCTGCTGGACAGACCCTAATCCATATGCTCTATTTATGCCGTGTTTCTTGTTTTCATTAAAGTTGCTGGAGAATTGGCAGAGACATTGTAAAAAATGTGAATGGTGAAATGGAGAAGAGTAGGAAACAAGTAAAACTGAATTCTCAATAATGGCATATGCTGCTTCTCTTCCTTGATGGTTTTGTCCTTTTTAGATTTCTGAAGTGCCACAATCCTACTCCAGTTGATGACATTATGGACTCAAGCATACCCTCAGCTTTTTTTAAATCCTCCTGTATAAAAGGAGACAAGCTCATTCCTTAAGCTCCCCTGTGCTTCTCTTTGAAACAGTGTGCTCACTCTCACTGGGCTTTAAAGAATCCAGCTGCTACTGTGAAATCATATTTCTCCCTGTTGTGCCTCATAACCCTCCCATTAGTTTCCATCACGTATTTGATTTAATATGAGGAATGGCCTTTCCCCCACTGAGTCCATCTCATTGTACACTGAACTTGGTCATTGACGTGTTCATTGCAGTTCCATTAACTGCCAGACATCTCACTCATCTGTCAACCCTTGTGTTGTGGCAAGATTATTTTCTCTTTAAAGATTTGAATCTTTTGCTGAATGGTAGTAAATTGGTAAAATATAAAGCTATCCTTGTTCCAGAAATTGTCTTTAGTTCTGTTGGAAATTCATGGGGTTTGGATACATTTGCTCTGTATTGAATAGAAAAGATGTTTTAGGTAGCTTAAAAACCAGAAGAAATATTTTGTTTTTCAGAAAAGTTGATTCAAGTTACAGGTCAGGATTTTGCAAGTACCTGCAATCCTCCAATAAAATCCTACAGTTTAAGTGCTTTTCATGTCAGAGATTCTTTGGCTGATTATACTTCTGATTCCAGCTTTAAATAGTATTTTCTGTTTTGTCTAATGACTATATTGTCTAATGAGTCAGGTCTGGTTATTTCTCTTTTACTGACTTTGATTTATTTCATTTAATTTAGGGAACAATTGGCCTGCAAGATGGTGACCCATTGGTAAGATAATTGTCCATTTTTTTTATTTTTTTTTTTTTTTTTTTTAATGTACTCAGACAACCTCATTCAACCGACACAGTAGTAACTATCTGGATGCTTTTCCAGTGTCCCAATGCTTGCCCACCTGGCCGCCCAGGACATGCTGGTTTAATGGGAATGAAGGTAAGAGAATCTTTTTGTTCAAGCATTCCTTACAGAGATACTGTCTCAAAGCACTAGGGAGGGTAATTGCTGGCTTGACAGAAGGGCAGTTCACAGTTAATTTCAAAAAACATTGTATCAGTGTGGATGCTTAGGGTTATTTCAATTCTTGACTGTCAAAATAACCTTTTGTCATTGAAATCTCTTACTGCTACTGTAATCCTCAGGGTAAAATTTATGTGTAGTCTTGAAAGGATTGGAGTATGTGAAGGATTACTTTGTTCACTTTCTGGACCACTTGTAGTCTGACTCTAGAAACTCTAAATAGTCCCCCAAATCCTTAGTCTGTTTTCCTTTCTTCTCTCTTCTTGGGAGACCTATAACATATTAAATTGAAATGAATGCTTTTTGAGTCTCATTTTATCTAAGACTTTTTTTTTGAATGTATTCTTTGCTGGTTTTTAGGAATACTGTTGGCTTGAGGAAATTGTTATTGGGTAATGCAAGAAGAAATACTAACCTGCCTAGAAATACAGCCTTGTTAAATCCAGGAGCAGATCTTTTTGAACATGGTAGTTAATATGTGGTGTTAACTAGAGAGGTGAGGAAGCAGTGGTGAATGGGGATTGCAGAGGGGACAGTAAGATAGTTCTGAGGAGTCTGTGTCTGTTTCGCAAAAGTCAGTATTATAACTTTGATTAATCACTAGTTATTTATTTATTTTGTTTTTTACATTTATTTTAGGGACAGAAAGGTTCAAAAGGAGAGTCTGGTGAACCAGGAAAACAAGGTTATAAGGTAAAAAAAAACAAACAAACACAAAAAACAAAAAAAACAAAAAAACCCCCAAAAAACAACCTGCTGTTGTTTTTAGCAAGCTGATAGTAATTTAGCTGCTTCTTCAAAACCAGTATTATATTTTGTTAGAACTATTAATTATTTTACCAGAATATATGAAGAGATACTACATATCATAATGCTTCAGAGTAACCAAAGGCATATCTGTATTCTTCATTCACCTCTACTCTACTTATTATGATGCAGAAGTCATACTCCTTATGCTTTTTATTTTGACCATTCAATTTAATTAGTATGGAACTCATGAAAAAATAAAGTAAAATTTATTAATTGGAAAACTTCCAAACATTTAAATGTAGAAGAATTCTGTGGATTTACAGGTAAATTGTTCTGTGGCATAGATGAGCAGTAACAGGAAGAATGACAAGGAAAACCATATTTGACAGGGAAAGGACACCGTATAAGTTCATAGGCAAAGAAAGATTATATTTGTAGTAAAGAAGACAAGTCTGATTCAGCTTGATGACTGCAATGTGAGCTCTTTTAAGGTGTTTCATTGGAATTAATCTTGTTTAATATTGAACTATTTGTAAGAAAAGTTGAGAAGATTTGCACTGCCTTGGTCCATGCTTCAACGCTGAAGGAAAAAAAAATCAGAGAAAAGTAATTTTAAAAAACCTCCCACTCTCTATTCCTAGGAATATTGAAAAGAACATTAAATCATTAGAAACAGTTAGCCTATTTTTTTCCTGGAGGCTGAGAAGTTGTCTTATGCTCCAAAATCCCTTTTTGCAAATTAAACTGGCAGTAAGTACTGTAATTCCGTTAGTGTGCATTATCGTACGAGAGACGTTATCATCTAATCAAGTAGGGGTTTGGCCAGATAAGTCATTTACCATTTTAATTTTCAAAAATTTCTGAAGTGCAATGTGGTATTGTGATGCAGAGCTACTAGCATATTCAGTCCATTCACATATATGACTAAACCTTCGTTATACTTTTAATCTAAAAGAACAAGAAAACCTAGAGACATTAATGTCAAGAAAATAAGGAATTACAGATTAAGAGTAAAATATTCTTATTTGTACTGGGGTTGCTTTGAAATTTCCCTTTGGACTAATAGTTGAATAGAAAGCAAACCTAAATGAATATCTGTCTATGTTCTGAGGAAGTAGTGTGACTTCATTTGGATTTCCTTCAAGCAGGACGTGGTGACAGAAAACAGTGAATAGTAAATGTACCTCCTACGATGAGAGAGCAATCTGCATGGTACGGATTAGCTACAGATGTATTCCTTTTGCTTTCCCAGGGCGAAGAAGGGGACCAAGGACCCATTGGTGAAGTGGGAGCTCAAGGCCCTCCAGTAAAGTATTTTCTTTTAAATAGGACTGCCCATGTGCTTTATTATGTCACATCTTTTTTTCCTTCTTATTGTAAGAAAACAAGTATTATAAAATCCCCTTTCTCTTTGTTCTGCCATATAGTCTATGAGTGAAAGTAGAATTATTTAAGTCCCTCCAAAAAGTTACATTATCATTTGGCACAAAGCTCTGAATAGATCTTTGGAAAGGCTTATTTTAAGAAAGTATTTCATGTCTGAATTTTTGTATTGTGCTTAGATTGTGCAGATCATTGCTTGGTTGGTGGTTGTTGTTTTGGTGTTGTTTCTTTATTGTTTTGTTTTGTTTTGTTTTGTTTTTCTTTTTCCCCTTGGCCTTCCTTTCCATAATTTTGACGACTCTGACTATCCTTGCAAAGCTAGTGTTTTTTTTAAAACATGGTTATCTTTGAAATTCAGGCTTAGCTAAGACTTGAGGATGAAGTAGCAGCCACTGAAGAACAGACTTTTTTTTTTTTTTTTTTTCCCAATTATTACTACTTTTTCTTAAGTTTCTCTGGCATGCAAAAGGGCAAAAACCATCTTTCAATCACACCTATGATTTTTGGAATTATTTTCTTGTCCTGCTTCACTTGACATCTTTGTTCTGGCTCATACCTCAGCTTGTTTCCTTGTGAGGAACTCTTCTTATGGTTACTACAGCTGAACAGGCAATAGGGAACAGAATAAAGGGGTCATTCTAAGTAAGAAAAACAGGCATAGATGTAACACATTTAATTTCTATCATTTATTTTCTGATGGGGTCTTACACTTTTTTCTTAGATGTGAAACTATTTCTTTAACGCTACTGGTGTCTAGAAGTGGTATTACGCAGAAGTGTACCTTGATGCACATGGCATCCAAATGCTAAATTATAGAATTCTAAATATAAAACAACATAAACCTCTGTATTATGACTGGAGAAAGATAAAGAACAGAGACTAAGTAAAGGAAAGGGTGTAACTCTTCTTACATTTGATGCTGAAAAAATTATCCCTGGTGCAGAGAAAGTATTTGTGTAAGATGCAGCTTCTGCTGTGTGAAGGGCCTGTGGGGACCAATTAATTTAACTCCTTTTGGTAAATTCTTCAATCATTGTGAAATAACACAGTGATTGAAAAACCAGTTAGAGATTGACTTTCCTTTCCACCCCCCCCCTTTTTCTTTTTTTAAATGCATTGCTCATTTCACTTCACTGTTTCAGCAATTGATGAACTCACAAACAAGCTTTAAAATAACTGTCTCTTATTAAAATGTAGGATTCATAATGTGCAGAAAATGATATCAGATGTCCATCCTCTTTGCCATAGGTTGTCTAATGCTTTAGAGGCACAGATGGAGAGGCTTTAGACTCTATCGTGTTGTATGTTTCTTCCACAAACGAATGTAAGGCTCTGATCCATAGAAAGGATCAGGAGTCTGGTCTCCACAGCAGCACCTACAATCCAGCACTTTCACGTAATGCATTGACAAGATGACTTGTGTAAGACAGCCGCCTCTGGGAGAGGTGTTGCTTTTGATAGAAAGTAGTGGGTACCGCAGGGTGCCTATTTCCTGGAACAAGGATTAGACTATGGGTCTCTCTCCCTTGTTGGGCTGCTGTAGTCTCTGTTGTATTATAATGACTTTTCTCACATTTCGGGCTGACAGAGCTGTAAATGTTCTGTGCAAGATTCCATCTGGCTTTGTTAGGAGCAAGTTAAAGGGCCGCCCATCTAGAGTCTGGTCAAGGAGTAGGCTTGCCTATGCTGCGTTGCATTGCCTTTAGCTGTTTCATTAACACAGTTGTAGTGCATTCTTCTTGTTGCAGGGCAGACACATTGTGGCTGAGAGTTTAGTCTCTCTGCAGAAAGGAGACGTGTCATGTAGTTTCAACCTCTCAGGAAGAGGAAAAAATTGAATTCAAATTCCCCCAACACAGTATTTTGAAGGGAAGTGATGATAGTTATGATACATCCTGCTGCACTAGGATATCTACTCAGTCCAGCCTCTCAGGTGTGGCTGGCACATAAACTTAGCACTTGCATTCTCAAAAACATTGCCCGATTTTGTCTGCCTCTCGAGTTCTGTAAGTCTGATGGTACCTTTCCCCTGTATCTGTCCTGTACTCCACATAAGACAACCTAGCA
This sequence comes from Podiceps cristatus, assembly GCA_000699545.1. Lineage (NCBI taxonomy): Eukaryota > Metazoa > Chordata > Aves > Podicipediformes > Podicipedidae > Podiceps > Podiceps cristatus. The sequence goes on along the minus strand of JMFS01041507.1, from coordinate 2,528 downwards.
CTTTTGCAAATCTAGACTTTGCGTGTTCCCCTCACACAGGCGGCACAGGGAGAATGCTTCAGCTCTGTGGCAATCAAGAAGATAGTTAAAATCAATGTTTTTTTTCAGTCCTTCAGGCATATTTGTGGTTGTAGCATTCTATCTGATAGTTTTGTTTTTCTTTTAAAAAGCCTTAAATTAGTAAAATATCAAATTAGCATATACATTAAGTATTCTCATACAGAAGTAGCTGGATTTCTCCTTTTATTCTAAGAAAATAGTAAAATAAGCATAAAGAAAGTGTATAGAATGCTGAGTCTTCTGTCTGAAAACTAGGACAGTTCTGATGAAAAGACTTAAGTGTAATTAGAATATACTTTTCATTTTCAGGGCATCCTAGGTATCAGAGGTATAACTGGTATAATGGGACCTAAAGGCACCAAAGTGAGTATTAAACTTCCTTTCCATAAAATGGCCTAGATAAAAAAATAAATACACCCCTGAATGTTTTAAAAGCTTATTTATGTTTCTCCTTTTTTTTTCCCCCCCACATTTTCTCTTTCCTGCCAGCTGTATTTCCACAGCTGCTGTACTTCTGGTTGGGGAAAAAGACAGCTTGCATATTTTATTTAAAGCTAAAGTTTATTAAGTAGTCCCTCCTATGATTTACATCTTCATGAAGCCTTTTGCTTCTGCTGTCCTTGTTTTTGTCAGGATTTTTTGTTAAGAGTTTGTTCTTTCTCTGTTCTTTCTGTCTCTTGCATCTTTTGTGTCTTAAACTGCTGCCAGTGGGATTCATGTTTATATAGGTTCTGACTTTGGTGGGTAATTTTCCTGCTGTTCATCAAAGTGTTTCTAACTGTTATTTCAAAACTGACTGTTACATTTCTATTCTTATGATCTTGCTAAATCTATATGGTAAAAATTTCTGGAAGGAGTAAAATGTACAAATCATGCCATTATCTCTTCCTCCAGAAATGAAATCATGGAAAGCTTATTCTGTGATTGTTTGTGTTCAGAAACAACATCAAATTTGTCCTGATTATGAATCTTCTCATGAGTGATTCTTCCTAAACTCCCAGGCACATTTGCTAAGTTATTACTATCTTACTTAGCTTTTCTGGCCTTCTTTCTATCTTCTAATTCTTCATAGATATTTGCTTACATTTCTGTGCTGTTTTGTCTATTTGAAATATTTACTGCATCTGTTCAACAAAGGAGTTCTTCATCCTCTGTAAATCTTTTTGAAAACATTTTTTTTCCTCTCCATTTAAAATTACTTATGGGGTGTTTCCTTGAAACATATGTGACAAAAATAGCTGCACTCCACTTGGTGATTTCTGTTGATGTTTTGATGCTATTCTATTATGTGGTGAAGGATATAGTATATTATTAAGGAAGACACAGATGTTTTCTGAAGTAGTGTGAAAAGGTCTACCTCCTCCCTGTCTGATATGACTTTTTAGAGAGTGAACTGAATATCATATTTTTTTAATTAAATCTTTCCATAGTTAAAAAATATTGGCCTTCATAACGCCACAAAAAAACAAGATAGATTAAAAAAAAAAAAAAAAAAAGTTTGCCAAAATGTCTTTGTGGGTTTTTTGTTTTTAAATTAGAGCTCTAAAAAACCCTCAGCTGTAGAGAATTTGCCATTCCAAGCAAACCAGGAGTGAACATAAATTGTTAGTGTTTCAGGACTTCATTTTTATGTCTTGTATTATCTGCTGTTTTGTAGGGAGCTCGTGGGCTTGATGGTGAGCCTGGTCCCCAAGGTCTTCCTGGTGCACCTGTAAGTAGAGTGTGTGTTAGCCAAACGCTTCCCAGGGCCTACCCAGTTAGATACTAAGTCCTGAAGCTTTGTGGCTCTGAATCAGAAAAGCCGCTGATAAATCCAATTCTATTGATTCCACATGGGTGAATAAATCGTGTAACAGTCATGTCAATTCCAGAATCTTTAACTGTCCCCAAGGAATTATGGGATAGAATCATAGAATAATTTGTTGGATTAGCCAAACGCTTCCCAGGGCCTACCCAGTTAGATACTAAGTCCTGAAGCTTTGTGGCTCTGAATCAGAAAAGCCGCTGATAAATCCAATTCTATTGATTCCACATGGGTGAATAAATCGTGTAACAGTCATGTCAATTCCAGAATCTTTAACTGTCCCCAAGGAATTATGGGATAGAATCATAGAATAATTTGTTGGAAAAGGACCTTTAAAATCATCGAGTCCAACCATGCCTAACCACTACTAAACCATGTCCCGAAGCACCTTATCTACCCGTCTTTTAAATACCTTCAGGGATGGTGACTCAACCACCTCCCTGGGCAGCCTCTTCCAGGGCCTGACAACCCTTTCAGTGAAGAAATGTTTCCTAATATTCAATCTAAACCTCCTCTAGCATAACTTGAGGCCGTTTCCTCTTGTCCTCTCCCCTGTTACTTGGGAGAAGAGACCCACACCCACCTCTCTACAACCTCCTTTCAGGGAGCTATAGAGGGTGAGAAGGTCTCTCCTCAGGCTCCTTTTCTCCAGACGAAACAATCC
>JMFS01041506.1:0-53526 GCA_000699545.1 Podiceps cristatus | reverse complement strand
GATGAGAGATGGAGAGGCACTGATGTCTCCTCAGCATGCAGGTAAACACCCCCTTCCCCCAGCTGCAAGGCAGGCGAGTCAGTTTTGGAGCCAATAATTTTAGGATTTTCAAAGCAATGAGGCTCCCTGTGAGCCCCCAGCAACAGAAATGCCTGTGACAGTAGGGGATGTCATACGACTTCATGAAGCAGTGTCCATCTCTGGGTCCAAGTTAGCTGAGAGGATGTACCCTGCTTAAAGCAGCGCTGCCTGCCTGAGCTCACCTCCTTCCCCCGTGGGCTGCTCAGAGACAAGCCCACCTTTCCTTCACCCCCACACAGCCCCACGACGCGATTTGCTTGCAGCAGGAAAGAAGGTGGCATGTTTAGGGTGAACATCCCCCACCCCCACCCCTTCTCCTCTCATTTAAGTGGAATCAATTGTGCCATTTCTGCTTTGCTTTTCAAAAGCAATTACTTTCATGTCATTTCTACAGACATTCACGGAGAGCGAGAGAGTGAGGACTTGATTATCCCCCCTCCCATCCCCATCCTGTGGCTTCCGCAGTGGCGGTGAAGTATTAAATTAAATGAGGTGTCTATGGAGCGGCGATGGTTTCAGGTCAGAGGCGCTATGGAAAGCTGTATGCTGCACTGCTCCTGTATATGTAAATGGATATATTAAAACCACTGATGTCAACTTGCAGCACTCATCTCCTCTGCTCTCGGGTGATCAAAGCTGATTGCAGAGGCAATTACTGCAAAGGAAAAGAAAATCACGGCCTCCTGCTCATCCCTGAGCTACCGGAGTTTAATTGCTTAGTGTAGCTGAAGCTGCCTCTCTGTCTCCCTGGTGTGCACACACACACATGTGGGAGCAGTGCACGCCATGAAACACAGACAGGAATGGACATTTTTGGGGATGGGTAGTGAGAAGCCCCCCAAGCAGGGGAAGACCACAACATGAAAAATAATGATGCTTAAAAATGAATTAAACCACTACAGCAGGCAGGGCTGTATCTTAGCAAGCCGCTGGATCAATAACACAGGGAGAAAATCAGGGCAGCATAATACATGCCCATAAGACAGCCTCTCTCATTCTCTACTCTTTGGTCCTAGATTCACAGTAAGACTTCTTCAGTCTTTTACAGGCAATAGCTAATCAGGCTCCCAAAACCTTGTGACGTAGATCAGAATTGTGACCCGTTTTACTGCTGAAAGGACTTGAAAGAAAGGTATCAGTGCCTGCCCTGAGAAGTCCCGACTCCTCACCCTGTTGTTGCCTGTGTATTTCACATGCACTTCCGCGTGAGTACCAGCAAAGGCAGGGGACATTTTAGTGTAAGCACAGCACTCAACCAAGTCACGACCAGCCGTTTCAGAAACCAGCCTGAGCTGTCCAGCTGCACTGCTGGTGGCACTGGGTAACTTGGTGCTGGCCAGGCTTCAGCTGTGGCGTACCGACTTCACGTGCTGTTCGTTCAAATGACTCCATGGAGAGCTGCGTCCAGCCAGATGCTTCCACGTATGCCGTCCTGCCTGCCTCCCTGCACTCATTTCACCCTGAGGCTGCGTCCCAGCATCCATTCACAGGCCTGTGCTATGCCGGTGCCCAGTGTCCCCACGTGGGCACGCTGTGCTGGGAGCGTGCGCTGGCCGACACGGCGTGCTGGCCATGTGCACATGCTCTCTGCATGCACGTCTGAAGCAGGGCTGCGCAAAACGTAAGATCTGTCACTAAGGTGTTACAAGGGGCAAGGAGGTCAATAAAGAGATGGGGGGCAAACAAAAGACCTACCCTTCCACCCAAGGCAGGAACGCATTTCTGGAGAAGTAACTTCTGAGGAGCACCAGCCCCTTCGCCATGTAGCTGAGGCAGTGGGTGTGGGACCTGAGCAGCGTGAGCTGGTCCTGCCTGAGCACCTGGTGCCTGCTGGGATTATGCACCAGGGCGCTTCTTGTCATCCCCGACCATTGCTAGAAATGCTGGTGCAGACTGGTTCCTGACATTGTATTGTTATCTAATGGGACTCAGGCAGGCCTAGACGTTCCCCAGGTGAAAACCCATGCACCCCACCATCTGCCTTATGCCTGAGATGGGCGAGATAAGGCTAGCAAAGGCTCGAGTCATGCAGCCCTTTGGGCAGCCCACAGGTCATGCACACGAGGGCACTCTGGACCGTGATCACATGCAAATCTTGCCCACACGCTGCGTCCACACTAGGGAACAGGAGAGGATTAGGACATGTCAGTAAGGACATGTTAGTAAACACATGTTAAAACTCTGCCTTGTGCCTGAATAGGTGCTGACACCTGTGCTGCTGCTGCGTGAGCACTTGTAAAAGTGCTGCGCTGATCTGGCCATAAAGTTTTCTGTACAGCTATATTGGATTAAATCGCTACAGCACCTGATGAAACAGTGAGACAGCACCTTCAGAGAAGTCCTGCTCCCCACTCAGACAACATGGGGCTTGCTGGGGGCAACAGGAGAGCCAGTGGCTGATGAGGACAGTTCTGCCATCCCATGACTGCGTTTGGGAACCACAAGTCAGGCCCCAAACAGCAAGTGTTTTCAAAATTATAAGTTACTTATTCTTCTGAATTTTTTGACCCTTGAGGATTTAACTTTTGCACTTTTCTCCTGAAGCACTGGAAAGTGAAGCAGAATTTTTTTTAGACTGCAAACAAAACCTGTGACTCTTCTTCCTGCTTGATTCTGCAACTGGAGCTTCAAAAAACCCACAGAAAATCATGAAACCCAGAAGCAAATCCTGTGATCTGCTCAGGCTGCAGGAACGCTGGGAGCCTTTGGCAGCGCCTGCCCAGGGCCCTCCGTGCCCGCCGGGTGGGCTCTGCTGTGCGTTCTCCTCCCTTCCTTCTGAATCTGTATTTTCAGCCCAAGGATGCAATTCTTCTTTTCTTTTTTTATGAGCTGCCTGTCTCTTTTTGTTTAGCCGAGAGTGCTCAGAGCCCTTCCCCCACCTCCTTTTTCACTGCTGCTGCTGGTTTTATTCAATTCAACACTTGAGGGAACTGCAGATGAAATGTCTCTGAATCTAAATTGCCAGCGATAGATCTAACAGCCTTTTTCCCTCTTCCCCTCCCCAAACTCCCCTCAGACAGAATGCTTGCGCACATTGTCTTTGCCTCACTCTGCTTCAGCTGCAAAACACCGGCACCAGGACAGGAGCCCGACAGCAGGAGCACAAAGCTCACACGACCCTCTCCTGCACAAGCGTGCCACAGGAGCGCGGCGCCTGCCCGGGGAGGAAGGGCACTGTCACCGACAAGGCAGAGGCCAATTCCTGCCTAAGAGCAGCCCGAGTCTGAGCCGTTCCTGCACGGGCATGTTACATTTTGCTCATGGCCACGTATGCGGGGCACCACAGGCAATCACAATACATACACTTTGCAGAGCGCAGGCCCTCGTTACGCTCTCCTGGGTCTCCTGCATGCAAACAATTGATGCCCTAAGCTGAGCACCAGTTGCTGCAGCCAGTGTCAGTGCTGCACACAGACATCCCAACTGAAACCAGGCCCATCATGTCTGGAGGGGCAGCAGGCCGAACAGCCTCTCAACAGCGCATGCTTCCTTACAAGGCACTGTGCAAAGCTGGGGGGAGCAAACCCTGACCATACATCTGCAATCGCAGAGAAGGGAGTGCTGTGAGAGCTGTGGGTGCTGAGCCAGCAGCTGAAGGGAGAGGAAGTCATCCAGTCTGAGCAGTTAATTGCTGTGGCATCAGCCTGAGATGGGAAACCTGCTTTTTCTTTAGGTGGGAAAAGGGGGAGAGCTACGTGCCCAGGCATTCACATGCTTAATATGGGGCACATGATGCCACGCAGGCAAATGGCATAAGAAAGGACAGGAAACAATAGGAAAGGCACACAGTCTTTGTTCGAGAGGAATCTAGTGCAGTTCTTGTGCAAGGACTGCACGTCTCTGCAGCAAGCAGAGCACAGGTGCCTCAGCCTGCACCCCACCGCTGAGCCCCAGCAGACCAGTGCTCGAGGTGGCTCTGTCCTTCAGCTCAGCTTGGCACTTCGGGCTTTAACAATGCACCTGCAGTGTGGGAGGAGATGGGGTTTCATACCCACCAGGAACAGATGCTGCTTCTCCAGCGCCTCAAGGCAGAGCTATGCCAGCGAGCTGCAGAGTCAGGAAAGCTCTCCCCACTCCTGCTGCTGCTTTCATCACACTTGTGCTTTGGTGAGGAGGTAGGAATGACACACTCAGGGCATGCCCAGAGCCTGAAGCATGTGAGCATGTCCTGGGAGTGGGGTACAGGGCGGAGGAGAGCTCTCCCTGCAAACTTCTGCAGCCTCCGGACACGTCACTGACAGCGGTGGCATCAGCTGCACGGACCAAGGAAGAAAACGTTGCATGACGGTGCCCTTGCCCCGCTGCTGCCCAGCCCCTCAGGCTTCACCCACCGTCTCTGCAGTAATGAGTGTGGCAGGTGGGGTGGTGGAAATGGCATCAAGTTCTTCACTAAGGGAGATCTGCGTAACCCTCTGTTTCCATTTGAATGGCCTTTCATTTTGTCCAGTTCAATGTTTGGCAATTGTTCATGCTGTCTAGAGAAGCTTTGATGAAATCTTCTAATTTTCGGCTAAGCTTTTTCTTTCTGTAGGGCAAACCCTTGACCTGAGAGCACAGAAAAGCGGTCAAAAGGAAAAATAACAAGGCAAAGAGGAAGGAGGGGTAAAAGCTGGGAGACACGGAGGAATTAAAAGCCTGAAGGAGTCTCTACACATGGGAAGAGACTCCTGCAGCCGCCCTGCCCAACAGCTCCCTCGGCAGAGCTCAGACTCACGGCAAGACCCGTGGTTCTGCACGGTGCCTGCCCACGCTGCTGGTGCTGCTCCACCGGGCAAGAGGACCGGGCTTCCACGATGTCTCTAAGCCTGCTCCTTGGCAGAGAGCGGGGAGAGCCGGACCGCAGCGCTTCCCGCTTCCGCGCAGGGACGCAGAGGCACCGGGGTCTTCCAGGAGCGTGTGTCCCAAACGGAGGCCGTGAGGCTCACTGCCGACACCTCCTGCCACCCGGCAGCGAGTGCTCAGCAGGGAGATGCACGCGCAGGATGTTTCATCATTCTAAACCACGCCAAGAGGACAGGGAGAGTGGAGAGAAGACTGGAGAGAGCAACAGCCCTTTTCCTTGCAGAGAAGCACAGAGCTCGGTGCTACGCCAGCCAGGGTTTGGCATGCGAGCTTCTGGTTTCCATGGCATCCGTAGGGCTCTGCCTGGGGATATCTAACCTGTTCCCCAAGACTCGAACCTGGACTGGGAACAGAACTACAGTTACAGCCACACAAACACATAGATAAATACCATCACCTTCGGTGCTGAGGAAATGAAATGCTTTTTGCCCTTTGGCTGCAGAGAAAAATATTAAAATGTAGGCAGAATATTATTGAAACAATAAATACATTTTTCTGAATGTAGAGACAGAAAGTGAAACATTAACTATATGAGGTATGAAATACTTCATTAATCTCAAAAGACTGGTATTCCTGAAACCTAAAGACAACAGCTTAAAAGTGTCAACTTTGTAATTTCATTATTATTTTAAGAAAAAGAGCAGTTAGTGTGTTTATTCCACAACTGTAAATGACACCCATTTCCACTCAGATGTTAAAAAACTCAGCTGACCTCTATCCTGCTCCCCAAATCCTTCAGTCCTATCTGAAATTAATTTGTAATGCACAGATGGTCAGTATAAAAATCTCCCTCATAATGAAAGCATATGTTGAGAACAAAAGCAAATAAATGGGATATAAAAATAAACATACCAAGAGGCATCATGCTGACTGCATTATAGATTTTTACATTTAATTAAAAGAAAATCTGCCTTTGGGTATCTGTCATAAGAACAGAGTCCCGCTGTGGAATCTGCAGCCTATCTAGGATCTGTAGCAGAGCCAGTCACTGCCGTATCTGCCGTATCCCAGATGGGGCTGGGTCGCCTGGCTGGTCCCGATGCTGCTGTCGCCTGGTCTCGGCGAGGAGCGGTGCCTCAGCCCCGCGCATGGGGCCGTGCTGCCTGGCAGCTGATACACATCTCCGGGGCTCTGCAGGACGCCTGAAGCAGGTCGTGTGTGGCACATGCCGCAGCGGCCTCCAGAGCAGCAGCAGTGTCCTGGACACCAGTGGTGAAGTGGAGGACCCAAAGGATGAGGAGCTGCAGAGCACGGTCCTGCCAGCCCAGTGGGACATGCACATACTACCACTGTTCTCTCAAATGGGGAAACTGAGGCCCAGAAGGGTTTCAGAGACTCATATAATGCCACACTGGGACTCGGCGTAGCCTCATGCAATGGCTGGCTGCTGTCCCAGAGGGACCTGTTACACTGCATTGTCCTGTCGCAAACCCTGACGTTACCTCCGCCTAGTAATCCTGCTCCGGTAACGCTCTTACTGGTCTGGCTTAGGAGAATTGACAGCTTCGACCAAGCTTCAGAAGGAAACACCCAACAAAAGCATTAACACAGCCTGGAACAGCAAACATCTCTCTCCTGTGCAGGAAGCATTGCACAGGGAGGAGAGGAGAGGGTTGCAGAGGGCAGTAGCAGGAGGAACCAGCTTCAGCAAAGCGAATCTGAGAGGTACATGAAAACGCGGGAGGAAGCAGAGTGCCGGAGGAATTGGTGCAGTCCATTCTGCTGTTACTTATAAAGCTCTTTGTAGACCTCCTCTATCAATTCATAGTATTAAGTGTGGTGTAATTAGATTGGAAAGACAGGGGATAGACCCCCATCCCCAGGTACAGCTTCAAAAGCAGCACAGGCGTCAGCGTCCAGGGGCCGACTGGCCCCAAGGCTCACCCCTTGGCAGGTTGGCCTGATGACAATTTGGTCCGGTACAGATTTCCACAGAAGCCTGGCTTGTTATCTGAAATGAGAGCTCACTCTTCACAAGAGATTTTCTGCAGTAGGGCTGCCATGGATCGAGGCATTTTTACAACCATCGCGAGGAATAATCAGACAGCCCTGCTTGGTGTGAAGTGCTAGAAAGGGAACTGCTGGGGAGACGCTGAGTGTGTGAAAAGGAGTGGAAAAAGGATCATAAGGCAGTGGCTGAATACCACCAGACACAATCCCTCTGGCAGATCTCTGAATTCCCTCCTCAATGGAAAATTCAAGGTTTTGTGATGAAACAAGAAATGTACAAGGAAGCAGTTCAGAATATATAAATCTTCCCTGCCCAACATTCCTGTATCCTGACTCACTGTATGAAGGGTGTAGACATGTTTCTCTCACCACTCATCTCCTCTTACTGCAGCATCCGTCATCTCCAACCATCGTATCAGGTGATGACACACAAAATACAGGTTATTTGTCACACTCTGAAATGACAGGCATAGGTTCTGGTTTCCAGAAGTGATGGATCTCTGCAGCTCCCATAAGCATCGGTTGGGTTTACAAAACCCTGGATGCTGAGGAAGGGGAAGCACAAGCTGTAAAATTACTCCATTCTTCATTGACATTCATGTGCCATCTCATGTAAGTGAGGAGAGCCCAGAAAAAAGAAGATGGAAGACGGGCTGTGTACAAAGAGGAACACAGCGAGACAGGACAGTAACTGTCTGACAGGGAGGTACTGCTCCTGTGGCTGTGCTGCGGTCTCCAGCAAGCACTTCTGCACTTGACTCTCTATCTCAGAGACCTTTAAGGAAGTTTCAAAAAAACTCAAATAAACAAGACCCTGAGCAACCTTATCTAACTTCAAGGTTAGTCCCGCTCTGAGCAGGAGGTTGGACTGCAGACCTCCTGAAGTCCTTTCCAACCTCTAGTATTCTGTGATTTTCTAATTCTTAATTCATGATAAATAATACAATTGAATGGGCTTAACAAAAACTTGGTATAATATCTTCATGACTGTAATATTAACATACCAGGGAACAGGTCCTCAGAAGAATGCTGTTATATGCATCGACTCAAGACATTGTGCAAAGGAAACGCTACAAATGTAGTGTGAAATGAACTCAGCTAAACCATGAGCTCCATGGTGACTACAAACACAAGCAGGGAACAATCAGATTTCTAGGGAAAAGCATGAAAGTAGGAGTAAGTAGAGGGAACACCAGGAAGACACAACATGAGGTGCAACCAACAAGAGAAATCAAAAGTGGCAAGTGCCATTTACTGGAAAGACTGACTTGGCTCGCTTCTCCACAGAATGGTACAATTATTGACATATGATGCTAAGATGACCGGTCTTTCATAGCATCTTGTTCCACTCTTGTCTAAAACTTCAACAGCAAAAAGATGGCTATTGCAGTTAATACCAAGGACAAAGAGGCAGGATTTCAGACTCAAACAGGCATGGCATGCAGCTGTGAGTTAGGTATTTTCAACCTATCTGGGTCTATAGAATGCCTGTGTAGGGTATGTAATGAATTGACTGAAGTAGTTTAAGAGCACTTAAGCCTTCATGAACTACTGGAAGACCGACAAATGGCAAACATAGTGTCTGTCTATAAAAAGGGGGTAGAGGAAAAAGAAGTCAGAGAATTATAGATCAGTCAGCTTGGCTGCAATTTCTGGAAAACCAGTAATTAAACAATGTGTAAGCACCTGAAAGATAACGAGGAGATGGGTAACAACCAACATGGTTTTGTCAAGAACAAATCTAATCTATCTAGGCTCCTTCCAAAAAATGGTAAAAGGTTGTACATAGAAGAGATACAACAGATGTCATATATCTCGACCTGATAAAAGTTTCTGATGCTGTCTCACATAGTCTTCTTTTAAGCAAGATAAGAAAGATGATCTAGATAAAACCACTATTACATAAGGTACAAAGGTGACCTAGGTCAAAATTTGCTGAAGAGTCCCATCACATGAGTAGTTATCAATGATTAGTTGTCAAAATGGAAGGACGTACCTAGAGCTTTTGAAGGGCTTGCTCTTTTTTGAGGTAGGGATTATTAATGGTGTATGTGATGGAATAGAGAATGTTAGTTACACTTGCAAATGACAAATCTAGGTGGAACTGCAAGATTATTGGAAGATGGGATTTAAAACCTCATAAACTGGAGAAATGAGCTGGGAGAATAAAATGAAATTCAATAGAGATGAGTGCAAGGTCTACACAGGCAGGGATCCCTGCTGCATATACAGAGGATTAACAGCTGCTAGGCAAGAGCGTATTGAGATGGGGCTAGTACTACTATGGACCCATATGAATGCAAGCCAATGATATTGTACTGTTGTGAAAAAGGAAAATGTTATATTGGATGCATGAACAGGACATAGCCTGAAGACATGTAAAGTCATCTGCATGCTTGATCCTGAGCTGAAGCATGGTGTCCAATTTGGGGAACTGTACTTCAAAGGATGAGTGGAGCAGCTGGGTAAATCCCAGAGGTGAACACTGCAAATGAACTGAGATCTGGAAACATGACCTCTAAGGGAGGAGTGAAGGAGTTCCAATGATTTAGCTTGAAGAAAGAACAACTGAAGGAATCATCTCTTCAAACAAATAAAAACACAGCTCCTGCAAAGAGCAAAAATATAATCCTTTCCCCATGGCAGTGAGAGAAAGCACAAATAGTAATGGTCTTAAATTACATTAGGTGAGAGATTAAGAAAAACTTCTTAGAGGAAAGGATAGTTTGAACTGGAACTCATTGTCTCGGGCTGCCAGTCTGTGAGGTCTCCATCCTCAGAAGCCTTCAAGACTAGATTATACACCACAGCTGTCAGGAATCCCACCACCGAGGCTGTGAGGATGGATAGGTAGCTCCTCACGTTCTTCTTGTAGCTGTGTTTTTCTGTCACCCTGTAGACATGCAGGAAGAACTTGCTTTCTGCGTAGCTACAGCTGAGGCAATTGCTGAAATGCCTCATGCTCCGACAGCTAAATTTCAGCGAAAGAGGGCAGGAGCTCTCTTCTTACAGGAAGCCAAACAGCTGACACTCCCCTAACCTTGACTTTTGCAGGGACTTGTATGTCCGAGCTAAATCAAATACCTAAGTGCAAAGCAAAGAGTGTCTCTTCTGACAGCGCAGCAAGCGTGTGAGCCAGCTCACGCCGGGTTTGTGGTACAGCAGATGTGCCGGTGATGTCACCAGTGTGACAGCATCACAAACTCAGAAATGTCACCTCTAATTAAAGGTGCCATTTAAAAATGTTCAGGACAGTTTATTCAGGATTGCTGAGGATTATTCTTCCATGAGAGCTTTCAGACTGCAAAGAGCAGCTACAGGATGAGAAACACAACTGGATCTCTCCCTAGGCAGGGCGCTATGAGACAAGATCACTGGTATTATTTGCAATATCTTTGTCTACTTTTTCTGCAAGCTCAAGGAGTGCAGGCAACCTTAACTGGTAATACAAGCACAAAGCGATTGGTGCAGCACTGAGAACTACAGCACAGGGACAAAAAGCTGGGCTCCTCATCTGGAGAGCAAGTTCCAGTACAACAATGTCCAGAATTTCAGATGGCTTATTGGCTTTTAGCATTTCCTACTGTATTTCAAAAGGATTCCACAGGCTGTTTCAAGCCTGGATGCCATGATTATAGAAGACATCTCATTCACAGATTTGCAGAAATTCAGATGTCTCATTTTGTAGTTCTTCTTCAGGCTTTTGCAGCTTGATGGGGACAGGAGATGTTTGTCACTCAGGAAGACTGGGGAACGTGACCAGCAGTAGGCTTCCAAGTTAGGGCAGAAACTTTAGGTTTTGAACACAGAAAACTTCTTGAACTTACCTTTCTCCTCCAGCAAAACCTAGGGTTTTTTTCCATCTTTTAGATAAAAATTTGGAAAAAACAGTTAGCAGCAAACTGACGCAAATCAGAAAGGAATGCATAACTTTTTTTGAGGTGGTCATCACGCATCAGTCAGTCTACCTGAGGCACAGAACTCAGGAAATTTGAGTTTATGAAAGCTTTATATTTTACACTGTAATGCTGGCCCATTTCCCTTTCACCATAAGCAAAGACCTTAAAAATATAACTGCTCATGCCAAGGTCTGGGTGGCTACTGTAATGTTATTACCAAGCTCCAAGCCAGAATGATTTCTGTGGGAAGATGGCTGACACAAAAATCAACTCAATTGCTAAGTGGCTAGGTGAAGAACATCACAAGGCTTTCATATACCAGCTGGTTTTCATATCTTTACCAATGCCGTAAGACAGTCCTGATGCACGCAACTGTGTCTCCACTGAAGCTGCTGTGAACTCTTGTCTGCTCCACTGACGGACTATGTGGCTGCAGGCAAGTCATTCTGTAGCCTTGTACCGAGAAACTGAATAAGAAGCAGGACCTTCCCTGGAAAACCTTCAAGAAAATTCTTATCAATCTATCTAGAGATTTCCTGAGGAAAAAAATTCCCCAGCTCTTCTCCAAGGCAACATTTGAGACACAAATATGACAAAAGTGGAAGATTTGATACACATGGCTATATCATCCCTGCAGTTCATGGGAAGGCCTGTAAAGTTGGTCTCATTATGTTCACTGGAAACCAAGAACATGCAGAAAAAAACACAGGTTAAGGTGGTGGCTTTTGAAGTTGGTGCCAAGGCATTTGTGGTTTGGTCTAGGGACAACGGAGGCATACCTGACAATACTGAGGACCCCATGGTATCCTGATGAAGAAATATGCAGCATTTATGAACACTGTAAGAGAAACCTGTTTTGTGAACATGTTGCAGACATGATGCACAGCCCCACTTCACCCACCTGTATGGCTGTGGCTTTAGCAAGAAAACAAAACTCAGCTCAAGCCACCTGGCCAGACTCTGAGCTATCTTCCAAAAATTGCCCACCACATCCCAGGCTCAGCTGAGCCACCTGATTCTGCAACTCAGCAGAAGCTCCTGTGGAAACAGCTCTTCTGAGAGGACAGGGTATCCCAAGCACACGCTACCACTTACTAAACACTCCTTTGAACCCCTGCTCCTGGACTCAGGAGAAATTACTTGTTTTCAGCATGACTTGCTGTTGACATAATGTGACTCAAGCTAAAGAAAACAGCCGGGACCTGCAGACTGTGAAAGCAGGCCACAAGAAAAAAGCTCCACGGCAGCACAATGCAGCAAAGAGACCAGACCGGTCTTACTGGGGCTAAAAAATGCTCTGTCAAACACCCAGGCCAAGCAGAGTGTCCCAGTGGTGAGGGCCAGCGCAGCAGCCACGGCAGATGCCCCTCGCTGCACCCGGAGCGTGCAGGGATGCCCGCAGTGTGCCTGCGCTGATCCCCAAAATGCAGCAGCAGCTTTGGGCGGCGGCAGCCCCGGGGCTGGCAGCAGAGCCCCAGCCCTGCGCCCCGGGCAGGCTCTTGGAGCATGGCCCGGCCAGCATTCTGCCCGCTGGCTCCGAAGAGCGAGGGATGGTGGTGAGGCTCTGCGACACAGGCTGCTCCCCAGAACCTCCCCCGCCACCGCTGATGGGAGGTCTAGCGGCAAGATGAGAAAATGTCACACAGATAAAAGGAGAAGCTAGGAGGAAAACCTTAACCTCACTCTACAAATCATAATAGCTTTGTCAAATTAAACGTCAGAGCTAAATCCTCCTGCTGCACACCTTCCCACTCTGGAAACTGTTCAAGCACAGACATTTTCTATTAGCTGCAAACTTGGCACACGTAAGGGAGAGACTAGCATAATATCTTCGCAATAGCACCTCCATGCAAACGCTATACCAGTAATGGGAAATTTTCATGATGTAAAGCAGCAAGGTCACACGATGTGTCCAGGCAGCCCTTGGAAAGGCAATGTCTCTCCAGATATTACAGAGGAAAGCTCAGAATTGCTCTTGGTTCATTAGGCTTTGCCTGAGGGGTTTTCTTCCACTATTAACTACAAACAAGGTTCAGGTTCTTGTTACTCAGATTCGTGCATGCAATGCAAAAAGGTGAAGGGGAAGGTTTACCAAGAGCCACTTGTAAATATGCTAAGACAATTCAGATATGTTTATAAAATCCATCAGGCATCCCGTGTAGTTAAGTCACCTTAAACAAGAACATTAAAAAAGCTCTGTCAATACAGCAACATCTTTTTCAGCATAGAAATTTTACATCGACAATGGCAAAGAGTCTGTGCATAATTTACACATAGCAGAACATACAGTGCAATTTCCTTCCCTCTAGGCACTGACACTATGTTCCCCTGCAGCCTGCCTGTTTCTCCCAGCTTTATGACCCTGATGAGATGAGCTCTCACTGTTTTTTTCTTGTTACATTTTGATATTTCAAAGCATGGCCTGCTTCTCACTCCCATCTCCCTGCTCCACATTATTAATGAATTGGAAAGCAGACATCATTAGTTTTTGGAGACCATTTCTTTTAAAATTTACAGAACCCTTCATCTGAATCCCCAGAGCCAGTCTGCTGTTCTCATCTTAGAATCTTATTAGCATCATATCTCCTGGATCCTGCCATGCAAACTGCATTGCTATGCACTTTCTAGCACTTGACCCTTTTGCGGACGGAATTAATTTCCTCTTTGAAGATAGAGCAGCATGCTGTTGTGCTTGTTAAAGAAAGAAAACTCAAGCTAGAAGATAGGAAACAAGCAGAGGATATTCTCAGTTAAATATAGGCCACTATAAGGTTTTATATAGGCAGGCTGAGAAAGATTGGTCAAAAGAAATAATAGATTGATGACGCTTTATTACCAGAAACATCTTCCAAAAGAGCATGCAAATAAACCGATTGACAATATTTCACTGGCAATTTCTGCTTTTCTGGCATGCTCCTTTTTAGCAGCATTGTCTTTGCAACCCTCCGCATCTTCCACCTGTTTCAGTATCCAAAATACCCTCAGACTTCTGGTTGTGGAATTAATGTGAATAATACAAAGAACCAGAATTTGTTTCCTGCCTGGGGCAATGAAAGGGTGCCCAAGCTGTATTTGAAGTGCATAAAGAAAAATAGCCCCAGCAAAAAGAGGTCTTCCTCTAAAAGAATATAGTATGTAGCAGCCCAAGTACATTGATGTCATTACTACTATCCCTCAATAGGCACAACAATCCTAACACATGGAGTAAACTAGAAAATGTGAAGTGTTTGCTGCTCAGTTTGGGCTATTTCTAGTTCCATAGGACTACTGGAACTGAAGAACTTTCCTCATCTGCATTGTTTTTACAATTTTGGTTCCGCTGTCTAGTTTTATCAGCAATCTTTACTATGACTGCTGTGGAAGAAATGAGGGCTTCATCCTTTCCATTAAGCTCATTGGGAATATGTTCATAAAGAACTGCAGAAGTTTATTTTTAAGTAACTTCTTGCAAAAATACAAAGCCAAAGAGCACAGAATAGCAGAGCAAGGCTTAAACCTTCTCTACTGGCAAAGCCAGCAGGCTGGATTCAGGAAACAGAAAGGGTCCTGGATGGCTCAGACAACTGGAGGTGGGATGGGTCACCAGTTCAAATTGATAGTTGACTGGATTGCTCTTTTCTAGTGGCTGTGCAGTGGTCCAAGCGAAAGGAGCAGAGAGGGGTCCAGCTAGTCTCAACCTCATCAGGGAGCCACAACTCATGGACAGTTACCCTGGAGTCCTATTAATATCATGGAGTCTAAAGAAAGAGGAAAACCTCCAAAGCCAGGTGCGGACCGGGAGCAGAGCAATTCGTTCACCTCTGCACACATCTGCCCTGTCCACCAAAGCCAGCCAAGAAGTCAACTGTGGAGATGGTCTTTGCTGTAAAGCTTGGTTCTACCTCATTTAACTCACGCAACAGCCAAATCTTGACAACTACATCCAGGCATCTCTTTCTAGCACACGTCAGATAAACTAGTTCCTTTTCAAAGTGCCACACTCAGCAACCCAGTCACCCGTCCTTCCCCTTTCTATTTTATCATGGCCTGCAACATCAGTCTTCCTAGGAACGCAAAGCTGCCAGGCACAAATTCCTCAGAAAGTGATAGGAAGGTGCCCTGTGGTGTGCAGAAACCCTAGATGTTCTTTATGGACTGCTGTGCTAGTAATACTGGGTGAGCGAGTATCGTGTCCATCACCTTATCCTTTACCACGTCCTCCAAAAGAGCATGAGGACAACTGCAGGAGAGCTGCGACTCACTCTTTTTGTCCCGTTTACCACTCGCCTTCTGAACACGTGGGGGATGTTCGTGCAGAATTCATCAGGCAAATGGCGTTAGCAGCAGCAGCACAAGTGCCAGACACAGACTGGCAGAGAGCTTATGAATAGCACAATGAATGATCTATAGCAAAAGCCATGGGCAAGAGCTAGCCATTAGTCTGGGGCTTAGTAATGCACTCTTCAAGTACATTACTCACCAATCCATCAGGCAACCTGCTAAAGAACTGAGAGATTCCAGCACTTTTAAATCTGTAACGCAATGGCTGGCAGCCTGCACTACATGCCCTAGGTTACAAGGGCATGGAGCAAGACAATTCATTTTGTGTCATAGCCAGTATTTCTTCTTCTTCTTTTCTGTGTGTACTTAAGAAATGGACCTTCTATTATCTACAGATTAATAGCCAGGAGAATGCTCTGGTGTCTCCGTTAACATTTACTATTGAGGAAGGCTTTCAAAGAATGCCCAACCCTTGCTGTTTTCATTAGCTGGACTAAGCATGGAAACATGCATGAGAACAGATGTGGTTTGTTAATTTAAAAACAGTGCCCACAGTAGAACTATTTTAGAAAAATACTACAATTACGAGACACTATTAGAACACTGGATATGACAGAATTAAGGTTGCCAGCATAATCTGGGCCCTTCCGTATAAGCATATGATACGGACTCCAATACATGATCTGGAGTTACTCCTTCTCAAGGTAGATAATGTGCATGGAAAAGGTAATCAGTCAGTATTTCCGTTTCTCTCTCACAATTTAGTGTGTGGCTCCGACTTGCATTTAGTGCACACTTTGCAAACCTCATGCAGAACGTTGTTATTAATCTCCTTGTGGGAACTTTTATGATGTTCATCATTATCTAAATTCTCCAGGAGCATTACCTAATCTGAGCACCCCTGTGAGGAAAAAGTTTTATTATCCACACTTTCCAAACGTCGAATAGAGGCAGAGAGAGATTCAAGCACTAGATGTGTCCTCTAATTTTAGGTGCTTGATTCAAGGTGTCTAGTTCTGATTTGTGAAACACTTAACAATTTCGTAGCATTTCATATGTTTCAAGGAAAACTGTGAGCACTCAGCAATTCTACAAAGAAAGACCTTCATGTTCCAAGCTGAAAAATTTCAAGACAAGGACAATTAGAGCTGTCTGCGAGGGTCTTGGCTTGTCCACTGTCTCTAGCGACACAACAAAGCCACAGCTGTACCCGTCACTAAAAGCAATTCCCCACCGAGACAATTCCCCAGCCACTCTCTGTCATTCATTCAACACTTCCAGGTTTCCACAACAGCTGTGTGGGAAATCCCACAAACAGCAACCATCTTTGCCAGACGCTGGTCCATGCTCAGAGCAGTAAGCATGCATGCAGCACGTCACCAAAGAACAGCGGTGTAGGGCACACACACAGAGCCTGAACTGAAGTTGCACCATCACGCCAAGTTCTGCAATTTTGGGAAGTGGCCAGGGTGTGGGACTAGTGTGCTCACAGGGGGACAGAATGGGGGTCTGGGGGAGAGAATCCCAGGCACTCCCAGCAGGGCTGGAGGGTGAGAAATGACAAAGTTAAGGCTAATTCTAAAGGCAAAGTGCAGCATATATTGCTAAAATATTTCTGGCAAGAATACAATGTTTACATTGAAGCACAGAGGGTTTCGTGTTTTTCAAGGAAACATCTGGAAGGTTCCCACCAAATCTTGAACAAGTCATGTATTTTTTTCCTGTTAAAATATTTTCTGGCAAAACTGTTTTTTCCCCAGAAATGTTAAAGAAAAATCATGCCAAGACAAAAATGAATGTAGAAAATTTCAGTTTTAAATAGGGTAAAGAAGTGGCAAGCAACCAAAAAGAAAATCTTCTAATGGAAAAAGTCAATACTATCTTTATGTGACAATACATGTTAATATTTACACTAAAATTAAACACGGGAACTTCAAACATTAAAATTTAAATAGTAAATGAACTTTGAATACATACTTCTAGGCACACTTTTAACCTTACCTTGCTACAGTCAAAGTCTGTAATAATGAACATAGCAAAACCTTTTCTGTTTCCCCTCCTGACCCTGTTTTCGCCAGCCACAGCTTCTTGGACATCTGTTTTAATGGAGATACGTATTTACAACTCTGAGCAGATACAGGAAATGCTACTCATGTCCAACATAAGTGAATCCATGTTTCAGTAAGCACCTTAAATTTCTCATTTCAAGGCTTTTGAATGCCCAGATTTGCAATTCAAAATCACTGGCATATTTTGGTTTGTTTTCCTTTTCTGGGTTACTCTGGCAGTAAGAGGAAACAGGGCAACCTGATGCGGGAGGCATGACCAAAGCAACCCGAATGAGCTCTCCTGCATTCCCATCCTTGCCCCGTGCTCCCTGCCCTGGCCAGCCTGACACCCGGGTGCTTGCGGTGGCTGGTGGGCAACCAGCTTTCTGCTCTCGTGTCCCAGTGGCCGTGGTACACACGCCTGCCTGAGCAACAGGTCCTGCTGGAAAAGTTGCCCAGCACTAGCTCTTGCATTTTGCAGTCACTCCCACTTAGCACCTTGTCGTGCACTGTCGAGAGACTCAGGTCAGCTTGTCCTTTCTTTAAAAACTCCTGTGCCCTCCGCAGAGGGGACAGACTCCACAGATTTCAAGGAAGGAGGAGAGGGGAGAGGACCTGCAGGTACATGATACTGATAGCCGGGAATGGGGAGAGCAGAAGAACAGCAGCAAGTTGCCAGTGACACTGCAGAAAAAGGGAGAAGCTAGGAAGGAAAAAGAAAAAAAAAAATCCATTGCACTGGAGGGTGAGAACAGAGGACTGGGAGGCAGGGAACTGGAAGAGTGAATGAGAAATGAACAAAGAATGCAAGGAAAAGCATATACACATAGCAGAGCTGAAATCAAAGCCTTGTCTAAAGCAAAACCAGTATCACTTAAAAATCAGTTTTAAAAGATTTAATGCAACTGTTGCATGCAACTGTGCAAACTCTTGTGTTCAGACTAGCTTAATTTGGTAATTCATCAATGCATGCCTCTTCTAAATGAAGAATGTTTAGACAGGATTTCATACCAGTAAAATAATTAATTTTTAAAGACAATTCAAGTTTTAATACAGATGATGCTTCAAAGAAGCATCAAAGACGACCAAACCACAGAACAAATAGAAAATTCTTAGTTCTACAAATATAAACAGAAAATCTCTAGCTAAACCACTGAAAAATTCACAGGACTTCTTTGAATCTTTTCTGAAGGGGCAGGCTACTGCTCTGCAGGGCGGAAGGTCTGGGCAGCCCCTATTTCTGCAACCTAGACCCCTGTACCTACTGAGTGTGTTGATATTGGCACTTTCTGGGCGCTTGCGTGCATGTCTGAGGAGCATGAGTAGACAATCACACCCCGTCCTTTGGGGTTTACTTAGTAGGCATAGAGTTGTTCTTTGCTTTATTTTTAAAAGTTTTAAAATATTGTAGCATAAGACAATTCACTAGGCATTTCAACATTTCATGAGAGAACATCCTGAAGCCTTGGTCTATTTTTTTCTGCTGTGCTGGTGGAACTGGCCAGTTAATGCTAGAGCAGTGTCTGAGCACCCGCAAGCCGTGCCAGACTGAGCGATGCCCATGCCGTGGAATCCCTGCTGCTCCCATCTGGATTCTGTTATCACCTTTCCTGGGCACTTACTGCATTTAAAACATTCATCAGTGTATTCACTGATGGCTTCCACAACTTCACCAAGAAAGGACCTGACTTGAGGGTGCAAGTGGCTAATACAGAATGAGTCAATGCAATGTGACAGTCAGTGCAGACCAGCGTACTTCAGAAAAGAAACAATCCAGTCTTGTGCAACAGAAGTGCTTTTGTTGGCTCCTGCTACAGTATGAATTACTCAAATCACTTTGAACAAGAGTGCTCCATTCTCACGTCTAACGGCACAGCACTCTGCTTCCTGTCTCTGGTCCAAAGCTCTCATTCTGCAAGAGCTTCCCCACCTTCTTGTTCCCTCCAGCTAGACACCTATCAAGGAATCTCACCTCCAGCTTTAAAGCCACCATATCAGACAGCCACTGCTGAGGAGTTGGCAGTGTATGCCCTGTGCCATCACACAGGCTTTCTGCCAGTCCTGGGCTTTTGATACGCGCATCAAGCAGCTGAGCATGGAAACAGCTATGCTGCTCCGAAGCTGACTGCCTAAGCTCAAGTTTGCTCGGAGCAGAGACTTGGTACCTGAAAGCAGGCAGAACACACCTCCCTTTTTACCTTTTTCTGGCCATGATTTGTTTATTTGACCAACAAGTAAGTTGCTCTTTAAAAACCACCTGAAACTTCAGTTCTTTTTGCTCCATCGTTTGCCCTGGTAAAGTAAAGCTGAAGCAAAAAAGAAACCAAACCACCACTGGAAAAGTGCAACGGAAAGCTGAGATGTGGCTTTGGTGGCTGAGTCAGGGCTTGAGCAGCTAGACAGAGAGTGCATGAGAGCTAGGTTCTGCAACAAGTACCAGCTCTCTGTATGCTAGATTATGCAGAAGACAAAACACAGATGTAAGTCTCTGGTCACATTCCTTTCCTGCAGCAAAACAGCCTTATAGTCAGCAAACAGCCTGCTCCGGATCACACACAAGACCCTCTTGAATGGACCTGTTTGAAACACTCACTACGTCACCATCCCAAGGAAGATCTTAGTCCTGTCTGCCTCATCATGCCTGGTTTGGCAGAAAGCTGAGTCCAAGGTGCAAGTCCTGGTCCAGGGAGATATCCATACATCCCCCTGAGGCATCAGCATGAGGGCGACAGTCCTCATAGAAATGAAAAATACGAATCCTTCAGATTCAAAAGAAATGGAGGAAAAAGATGTAACAACCTGCTCCTCCCTGAGCTAGTCTGTCCGGATATAAGAGGGCTCTGTGGGGAGCACAGAGGTCAGGGCTCAAAGCAGTGCCAGTCAGGCACTCTTTCAGGAGAGAGTTTATGAAACAACACGAGATACCATGGAAGGGCTGGGCACATGGCTACTCCAGGTAAACCCCTGTCTAAATAGGAGGGCAGGGTGCTAGTGGTGAGCAAACAGAGCACGAAGAAGAGATCTTGTTTCTGGATCTCAGTGTCTGGCCCGTGAGGCTTCTATCCCGTGCAGCTGGCAGCCCTTCTCTCCAAGCAGGAGGCAAGAAGTGACCACGCCAACCAGCCTCTGAGATGTGCATCTGCCTTTGCCGCTCTCGTAGCTCTTCCTGGCAGCTGCGCTTGCTGCAGTGCAAGCAGGGATAGGGCGATTCCTCAGCCCTGGAGAGCACCACAGAGACTCCCCAGCTGGGAGGTAGAGGATGACACAAAGGAGCTGAAATCAGTTTTCCAGGAGCTACATTAGTGCTGCCTGCTTTGACTTGACCCACCTGGCTCCAAAGCCCCAAAGAGATGCCTTGGGCTGTCTTGACCCTCTTCAAGATTTCAGCTGCCTGTGACTTGTGCTCCGGATTCCGAGTGCAGAGAACTGTGAGGGAACCCAGCACATCGGCTATGTGTTGGAAAAAGGAGACACAGCAATAGCCATTTCTCCATGCTGTAATATATGAATGTTTGCAGCATGCAAATCATACCCAGAGTTGTAATCTCCACCTTTTGCATTTCTTCTGTTTCTCTGCCCCTGTCTCTGGCTCTTTGCCCTTGCTCCCAAACAAGGGAGTCAAAACTGTAAAGAATGACTCAAGGCATCAATGAACACAGAATTTACACAGAAATCAGGTCTGTTATGCAAAATGACCACTTGGTAATTAGCCACAAGGCTACCCAGGTTTCTACTGCTGGGGTGGAACAGAGGAGGAAGGGGCACACAGCAGTGAAACAGGAGCAGTAGGTATTCATTCCCTGTGAAGGCTTCCCTGTGCATGAAATCAGGCGCACACACAGAGCAAACACAACTCTGCTGTTCCTATGGGGAGATCTCACCCTCAGGCTACCCTAAAGCAAGCATTAACCTACTTATTGTGCCCTTGGGCAGTTTGCAGGGTGAGGAAGATGACTGAGGAGCAAGGTGAGCAGATCTCCGCAGTTAAGTACAATCTCCTATGATCACCTGAGAGCGACAGTAGGAATTTCTCACCATTTTGGTAGAGTTGGGGGAGAAGCAGGGCCTTGTTTTTCAGCCATCTCCTCACACGATTAAACAAAGTGTAACTGTAAAACAGAAGCGTCACTGTTTTAGGAGAGCAATTGCTATGGCAGCATTGAAACCTTCAGCCAGTTTCTTCCTTCTGCCGCTAAAGATCTAACTGCACAGTGCAGGCCCGGGCTGAATCACTGTATCAAGTCTGTTGTTCTGCCCATCTCGCAGGATGAGGTGAGGAAGAGGGACATGACCACCTCCCCTGCTCACAGAGCACCCTCAAATTTCTGTTACTCTTGAAAGAGCATCATGCCTTGCTCTCTGACCTGCTTGATGACAGAACCCCGAAGCGCACTGGCCGAGATACCCCTCATTCAAGGCAGCTGAGCGCACACCTCACAGCTCTGTGCCGGCATCAAGCCAAGGCGCCTCTGTGACCCCCCGCATTCCCTCTGGGGAGCAGCAGCAGACCAGCATTGTCTCTCCGCTGCACATCCTCTGCAGCCACAAAGCCCAACGGGTGCTGCCTCACACAGGGCCCCGTGCTCCAGCCCCACCGGGCTGAGCAGGCGAGCAGGAGCCTGCCTACCACAGAGCCAGCAGCAGCCAACATCGCAGCTGGGGGCCGCAGCGCCTCCCCCCCCGGCCGCTGCCGAGTCCTGAGGACGGCACGGGCAGCCCCCAACGCCCAGGGAGCCCCGGCACTCTGCAAGCCACGGCCAGGTGCCAGTTCAGCCTCCTGCGCTGAGCGCGGAGGTGCTCCCTGACTTGCCGCAGTATGAGAGCCGTCAACCCACGTCGGGAGCTACCCATGAGACCAAAGCACAGGCTTTCGAACGGAAGCTGGCCAGCCAACGCAACAGCAAATGCTTTGCTAGACATGTCGGCAGCTCATTGTAGAGAGGGACTGGGTCAACAAGGCCAAGTGCGAGGTCCTGCACGTGGGTCAGGGCAATCCCAAGCATAAATGCAGGCTGGGCAGAGAATGGAGCGAGAGCAGCCCTGAGGAGAAGGACTTGGGGGTGCTGGTGGGTGAGAAGCTGGACACGAGCTGGCAATGTGCGCTCACAGCCCAGAAAGCCAACCGTGCTCTGGGCTGCATCAAAAGCGTGGCCAGCAGGTCGAGGGAGGGGATTCTGCCCCTCTGCTCCGCTCTGGTGAGACCCCCCTGCAGTGCTGCCTCCTGCTTTGGGGCCCCCAGTGCAAGAAGGACACAGACCTGCTGGAGCGGGTCCAGGGGAGGCCACCAAAATGGTCAGAGGGCTGGAGCACCTCTGCTATGACAACAGGCTGAGAGAGCCAGGGCTGTTCAGCCTGGAGAAGAGAACGCTGCGGGCAGACCTTAGAGCAATCTTCCCGTAGCTAAAGGGGGATGGCAAGAAAGCTGGAGAGGGACTTTGTACAAGGCCATGTAGTGACAGGACAGGGGGTAATGACTTTAAACTGAAAGAGGGGAGATTGAGGTATTAGGAAGAAGTTTGTGATTATGAGGGCGGTGAGGCACCGGCACAGGTTGCCCAGAGAAGCTGTGGATGCCCCATCCCTGGCAGCGTTCAAGGCCAGGTTGGACGGGGCTCGGAGCCAGCCTGGTCTAGTGGGAGGTGTCCCTGCCCATGGCAGGGGGGTGGAACTAGGTGATCTTTAAGGTCCCTTCCAACCCAAACCATTCTGTGATCCTATGATGCAGTGACAGACAGTATGAGGCCCCAGGTGAGCAGGAGCCACGGACAACTGTATGAGCGGGCAAATAGGATGGGCAGACGGGTCAGCAAAGGGAGAGCACCAGGTGACAGCAAGTCACTGAATTACAAGAGGGATGGGTTATAACAACACGTCTGGCCTTTGCTGAAGCATTTTTGCCTGTACCATCTACAACTAGCAATGTTTATGTACTTTACACCTAGGAATATATGTTTAGAAAAGGAACGCATAGTTCTAAGGAAGAGAAACCCCAAATCACTCCAGATAAGAGTCTAATCCTACAAAATCCACCCCTTCAGTTACTGAAGCAAAATGTAAATATCTGGTTGCATTTCATTGCACTGAGATATTTAACCATTTCATTGCCAACCAGAGTTACGTCTACAAATACAGATCAGTTCCAGTGACCACTGCAGAATGAGTACCAGAGGCCATGAACAGGCCCATCTGATGTTCAGGACCTTAACATCAGGCAGAACCTTGAGAAGGATCCTGATTTTCATCTGGGACATCCTGTCTTATTTTTCCGGAGTTGCCGTTCATACAGAACTGCTTCATTTCCCGAGTCTGCACCGCATAGACAATATCTGCTGGTAGCATCTTTGATATTTTTGAATCATGCTATACAGAATTATGCTGTACAGTCTCATCTCATTGAATCTTTGGCTCCATTGAACCCAGGTCCAGTGGTCTGACTGCCATCCTAGTTTTATCTAGACCAGGAACAAAAGAACTGCACGTTACAGCCTATCTGTCTGACTGGTTTTCATTGTATGTATTTTCTCTGTCCTACAAGTGATCACCTTGCTTCCCTTTAAAGCCTGCAGTTAGCTTTAATCTACTTAGCTGGGATTAATGAGAGATTTGTTAAAGATTTAAAGATTTTACACGCTTTGCTTACAACTGTTGTTATCTACAACCATCAGGCAATAAGCCCCATGCAGACAAGCCATTCTTAATGTTAGGCACATCCATCAGGTGTTCCAAGGCTGGTAATGCAATGCCGATGGCTGATGCCCGTTGCTGGCAGACCGGTGCCTTCACAGATCCGTTCAGAAAGCAGCGCTCAGACCTCTGCCTGCACTTTGCCCTTCTTGTGCAAAACTGAGAAAGGGTGAGACAAAGCTGGCAGCCCAGAACATCAGTCATGATATTGGCATCAACAGCTCACACTGTCACAGAGCTCAACACTGTCAGGAGTGGAAAATCAGGAGTGTCCCTCCAACCCAGGCGAGCATTGCCTGATGACGCATGCCTTAGCCAAGAGAGGTGAGGAGGGAACTGGAGGTCCTGGTGGTTACCTATTACTGTATCCCATTGCTTAAACCAGCATTGGTACTTGAAGAATGAAAGGTGGCAGAGGTGATTCTTTAAAACAAGGACTCTACATTGGATGTAGTAACTCTTCTTGGAAATTACAGCAACAGGTAATATTAGTAGGCACATGGCTAAACTATACTTTGTTGGGAAGGTCCCTACATGCAGAGAAGCCTCATCTCACCAGTCTGCTAGATTAGTGTTTCAGATGGCTTACCTGCATCAAGGTACAGAAAGCAGAACTGCAGAGAGAGTCCGGGGAAGTCTCAAGGAGGGACCTGCAGGGCATCTTTCCAATGAAGCAGGTGGGGAACCGCAGAGGCCAAGCACGGGAGGACACTGGAAGCAAGCAACAAGGGTCTGTCAGGTGCACTCTGTTCAGCTGGCAAAACTCACCACCTCAATAGAAACAGAGACGATAAATGAGCAATACTGTGTGATGGATCCCCCATGCTACTGTGCCTTGATCTACAAAGACCAGAAAATCTTGTCTGGTCGATAAGGAAGTTTCAGTGCACGTGCCAGATAAGCTTTCATTCTCCCACCTCAAAGAAGCTGTTTCATTGCTAAATACAAGCTCAGGACATTCACCAGTCCTCAGTGTAGCATCAAAAACACAGGAGAACATTAATGAGTTTTGGTGGTTTTATAAAAATGCCAAAAAGCGACACATAGATAGAAGGCCATGCCTACTGGAAGGGAGGAGTCCTCCAGCAGGCAGCTCTCCCTGGGGACATCCAGGGCAGAGGAGGATGGCATGGCAGGGCTCCTGGCGAGCCCTGTGGTTTGGAGGGAGAAAGGGCGGTAGCAGGGAAACCCTGAAATGTGCACTGTGCCCTGAGAAGGAGACGAGAGCTCTGGGGACAGAAGACAGCTTCTTCTGTCCCCACCTTTGTTGATATTTTCCTTGTGCCACATGGGTTAGAAGCCGAGGTGGGAGGGGTCACCAGGACCAGCACCCTGTGCAGACCACACCCCAGAGGGGCAAGCTCCAGACAGACTGTGGTTCCCCCCAAACAGAGTCTGAATTCTCTCCAATGCCTGCAAATTGCTCCATCTCCCACCCCATGACCCAGGCCTTGGTGCTGGCCAGCCCTGAAAGGCTGCCTGTCACAGGTACTGTCAGAGAACCAACTCAGGTCCTGGCACAGGATCCGCTGATACTAAGAAGTAAACACGTTTACTTGTTTACACCCCAACAAGTAAACAGATGTTCTCTCCTTTCCAGCTTGCAGGAGCTCTTGTGCTGAGCGAAGCAGGGTGGTTTGCCACAGGTTAAAAATGGCCCTGAATCCTGACATTGCAGGGCCACTGGTCCCTGAGCTGCGGGACGTTCCTGAGGGCTCCTATTCCGCTCCCTCCCACGGGCTCAGCCCTCCCGGCTGCCGCAGCCCCACCGCTCCCCACAAACACCCTGCTCCCTGCTGCCCTCAGCAGACACACCAGGTATTCCCAGCAGCCCTGATCCTGCGCAGGCTCCAGGTCAGACTCAGCTACTTCTCTGCTAACTGCACCGGCGGGGAGCAGCATGGGGGACAGTCACCCCTCAGTGCAGGAGGGAAGCACCAAAGTTGAGCAGCCATGAGCAAAAGATGCTTTGGGGTCTGGATGTGCTGCCTCTCGCCTGTTGTCAATACAGAAGATGTGCCAGTTTTGCCTTCCTTACACCTAATGCAGAGGGTTCTTTTATATTCCCATACCAGGAATCCTACAGACCCAGGTAAAAGCACAGTTTATGAATTCACTACTTTAAACTGGAGATGTTCAGTATGACATACACTGCCAGAGTCAAGACCTGCACCTACTAAATAAACCATGCAAAGACTCACATTATTTTGAAACTGACTGCAAGTGATTCATCAGTTTAGACGGTAACTAACACCAAAAGACTTGCTTTGAAACCAGAGAGATAATCACGTACAGTTTTTACAATTGAAATGCAGATTCTCAAGACAAGCAAAACACACTTTCTTGCCCAAAAGCCCTGTCAGGAACCTCCTATGGCTGAGCGAGGCTGACACTGAGGTGCCCCATCCCCTGGGCTCACCCACCCTGCTGCTCCTCGCTGGACGTGCCCGCAGAGGGCAGGCTGTGGTCCCCGCACCACAACCATGCCACAGGCACAGCCACGCCGCAGCTTTCCACGTGCTGCTGCTTGTTATTATTTACCCTCTCCCTGCACAGACAGCTCGGAGCAGTAGCATCCCCATGTGAAATAGCCTACCTGCATTCTCCCAATGCTCCCGAGATCTCCAAACACGCAGAGAAGAGGAAAAAAAGAAAAAGTCTCGATACCTGTCCTGCATTTCCATATATTCCAGAGACCTTTTCAGTGCTGAAGCTGAACATTGCTGGCTCTAGGCAGGAAACTCAAGGTCTCTCTCCACTGGCAGTGCCACCCCTGCACTGACCTTGCAGCTCTTCAGAAGGTCAGGCACAGGTCTCTGACTCGGAGCACTAGTTAGATGTGGTGCATCGCAAATAAGCAGTAATCCCACCATGCCTGTCAGGCGCAAGCGTCTCAGTGCAGCTCCCTGACGCACACTGTGCCCACGGAGCTCGCTTGCCTGGAAGGCAGGGTCTCTCCTGCTGGTCAGAGCCCCAGAGACATCCGAGTGAGACCAGCCTGCACAGGACTGCCCGGCCACCATGGTCCCGGCTCCCTGCACCAGCCAAATGCCTCCTGAAGTTCGAAGGGAGCAGGTGGGGGCTTGGCAGAGGGAGAAACAGCAAATAAAATGAGGGGGACAGGGTGGAAAGGGGGCTTGTTTCTCATTAATGAGCATTTGAGCTGCTGATCTCAAGGAAGACTTTGAAAAGAAAGAGCCCTCCTGGCAGGGCAGCCAGCCCAGCTGCCCTCCCCGCATCTCACTTTTTATAAATTCTGGGGAACACTTTTAGACAGACACTGGCACTCATAAATTATACAACTCATTTGCATATTCCAGTCATGAGACATTATGCAAATGTGACCTGATTTGCATAATGGATTCCTCTCGTCGCTTCACTTGCTTCATGCTTTTAAAAAACAAAATGAAATAAAATGAAAGCATGAGAAGGTGAAAGCAGTAAGTTCCCAGCATTGCTGCATCTCCTCCCAGCCACACTATCACTCACCCTCACTTGCGGCAGAGATTGGGGCGAGGGAGAGCAACAGCAAAAAAACAAAGCCCTTACATGGTTTATTTCTCTTGTAATTACAACGAACTAACTTTCCCCGGGCTGAGATGCTTCACCCCAAGCGACGTATCTGAGCCAATTAAGGAGACGAAAAAGAGCCACGGAGAGCAGGACGAGCCTATAACAGGCAGCGGTCCTCCGATGCTCCACCTCAGCAGTTGTGGGGTGCTCGGGGTGGGGAGCCCTGCGGTGCGAGACCCTGCAGAGGCTGGTCATTTATGTGCTGTGATAAGCCTTTGGGGGGGACGGCTTCCCCGCTTAAACTTCGACAGAGCTTGCCTTTCTGAAAGGAAGGTGGGTGGGCGAGCTGAGGGGAGGGGTTGCTTTGATTGTTTATAGCAAAATACAGCGGTGACATGTTGGGAGGACAAGGCAGGAGCGCATCAGCCGTCCCCAGCCGCACTCCAACAGGCGGACGACCGTCCGTCCATCCCTCTGCAGTTGCTGGTTTTGCTGTGGGCTCTTCCCTGCCCCCCTGCACCAGCGCGAGCGGCAGAACCGTGCCAAGCGGCTGGCGTCCGTACCCTGTGGGAAAAGTTAACTGTAATTCTTCAGCTTTTAAAATCAATTAACCCGTGTGTTAATTAACGTCAAGTCGACGGGAGGAGGAGGAGGAGGGGAGAGCGGGAGGGAGGAGGGAGAAAAGAGCTGCAAGGGCGGATGGCAGCGGAGTTGGCACAGTGCCATCCATTCAGTGGCAACGCCACAGCTCCCTGCGATCGCGGCAGCGGGTATATGTTACGGGGGCCCTGTGCGCGGGCCAGACAGTGCGGTAAAGCCAAGGGAGATTATCCAGACCCCCAGGAGCAAACGGCAGGCAACGACCGGAGGCGCGAGTGCCAGGATTACAGACTAGGCTCCTCCGCTGCAAGCCCTTCCTCGGACGCACGCTGCTGTGGGGATGGGGGCTCCCCCGCCAGCGCTGAACAACTCGGACTTTCAGCACTTTTTCCCCCCTTTAAACATCATTCTGCTGCAGTGGAGCCAGCACAACGGATGCTTTCACACCCTGTGAGACAAAGGCCGTCGTCTCCGCCATGACACCGCTCCGTTCCAAGCCGAGGCCGGCATCTTGGAGTCTTTAAAAATAAAGAGAAAAGGGAAATGCGAACAATAAAAACAGCAACAGAAAAAACCTCAACAACAAACCCCTTGTGCCCGTTCTCCATGCCAGGGGCAACATGGGCATCTGTCGCAGCAGAAGGCGTTTGTGTGCGTCTTTTTTTTTTTTTTCTCCTTTTTTTTTTTTTTTTCGCAAGCTGTTGGTGTGTTTGCCATTCAGGTTCGTTTACAATTAACTCCAAAAAAAAAACCCAACCACACCCAGCCCAGTCAACAACAAACAAAAGGGAGCAGCCGACATCGAGAGAGAAATGCCATAAGAAGCTGCAAGAATGCAAGCTACAGATGATGCCATTTGCCATTCGGACAATCTCAGGGAAAGATGCCAATTCTGCAGCTCGGGAGAGACTCCGAGACGGGAGCATGAAGGTCTCCGAATAGCACGCCGAAGGAAGGAAGGAATACCGCTCTTATAGGGCAGGATCATAGCTGCATACAGCCTCTGCTGGGAGGAGAAGGAATGTTTATCGGTGTAGCGAGAGATGCCTGTGTATGCACATACGCACACAGAACAGTGTGCGTATGGACACACATACACATATGCACACAATGCCTCAGATAATTGCAGATTAGATGTGTGAGTGTGGGGGTGTGCATGACAGAGATGTGTGTATACCTCTGTGTATACACACATACGCCTGTGTGTGGATATATATTTGTGTGCACGCATGTAATACACGTACACACACATGCAGGGAGATGCATGTTTGTGTGCCTGGATGAGAGAGAAAGACAGAGAGTGAGAAAGACACAGACACACAGACACACACACACTCACCCAACGTCAGTATACATCCCACTTTTTGACCTAGGTATACACTGAAGACAAACTAAAAATCATACTCCGGCAGCAAGCAGGCAGTCAGAGATTTATCTACATTCACTGCTATCACCAGGGAGATGAATGGGGCCGATCTGAAGCCCTTTACAAGATCCACTATGGGAGTGAAGGAGGAGGAGGGATGCCACACAGACATGCACAAACTTGAAGACAGAGAGATTTGGAAGGTGCTACTTGTGAAGCCCAGGTGGCACTCCGGAGGGGTGAGTTTTTTTACGGGCGCTCTGCAGGGTCTGGAGGGCTTGGGGCTTTTGGAAGAGGGCGTCAAGGGACAGCTGGCTACTTACGTTGTCTGCGCTGCTGAGGATCCTGCAAGGTGTTCTGTTGGCACCGGGCGCTGAGCCAGGGAAGGGCACTGGAAACAAAAGGGAGAGACAAAAAATAAAGTCATACAATGGGAATATTAATTGCCTCTCTTGCGGATTTTACAAAACACACAAAATGTTTTCTTTTTGCTTGGTTGTTGGTTTTGGTTTTTTTTTTTTTGGGTGTTGTTTTTTTTTTTTTTTTTTTTTGGGTGTTTTTTGTTTTTTTTTTTTTTTGTGGATTGGCGCGCTTCCCTCTGCGTGGAAAATACTAGCATGGGATTTACAGCCCAGCTACAGGGCTCGGGATTAACAGCGCTGGCATCTTTTGGGCATATTTTTTCTTTTAATGAATGAGCTTTCGCTGTTAATGAGGAATAATCGTTTGGCTAATGAGCTTTGAAACATTAAGAGAAAAGAGGTTTTTTTCCCGTTAATCGCCCTGGTGCGACCGCATGGATGGATTACAAAAGACAGCAGTAGGAACGCAGTACAAAGGGGGGGAAACGTCTCCTGGAGTGGGATAAATGCAGAGATGGGTGATGCGTCCCTGCATCTCTCCTTCCTTCTCTCTCTCTGCCAACTGCTATGGGTTTCCATAACTCTGCAATCAAAGTGGATGCTCGGGAAAGATTATTATAGTCAAACAGTGAAGCGTCGGCTGTTAATGTCTCCCGTGTTTAATCATCATACAGTAGAATGGTTTTATGCATATTTCATTTGCATATCATTAAACCGCGCTAGCGCGGGACATTCAGAGCTGGAGAGGTACAAAGTTGGGGGGAGAGAGAAGGAGAGCGAGAAGGAGACAGAGGGAGGAAGGTCCCTATGATGCCTATCTTCAAAAGCCAGGGACTTGTTCCATGATCTGTCTTCTACTTTTACTAAAATCATGATGACTTGGAAACCTTTGAAGTTGGATATAACCTTGGATTCTTCTAATTCCAGCAGAGTGATGTATTAGAAAGGGGGAAATGATGCTGCGCTAGCCATTTAAAGGAATATAAGCTCCAGTGGAATGGAAATAGGAGCTCTTTGGGGAACGAACTGGCAGAGCCAGCCACAGCTTCGACAAACAACACACTTCTGGGTTAATACTAGTAAAGGATATCAGAGTAATACAAAAGAAATGAAGACAACATATATATTAAGATGGGGATTATATTTCTCTACTCTTCTTTTCCTTTTTTAAAGGTACAAAGAAGGATGGAACCAGTGGTAATTTACACACTAATTAGCGAACAGTTGCCTTGTTTTGTGTATGTTTTCCTTCTCTCGATTTTGGAGAGGGGTGTTGTCACCGCTGAAGTGATTAATCAATTATTTGGTAGCTCAGATCCTTCTCCACTGGCACAGACCAGGAAGAGAAGGTGGTGGTTGCGGGGGGAGGAACACAGTGGGCTCTTTGTAGATCTTATACATGCACAACATATTAATTGGGGTCTTTATAAAGCTCCCTCAATAGACTGTTTCTTTCCTGGAAAAACAGCAGCTGGTTAGCCACCGTTGGCGACTCTTCAAATATCACTTTCACTGGGGGCTGTTCTGTCGCTGTTTGTTGTTGTGCTTTATTTTTTTTCTCCACGGAGGGGGCTATGTGTGTGAGTGATGCTACCACTGCCCACCGCTTCCAAATGGCAGACAGACAGACAATATCAGTATCAAGACGATCTCTTGAGCTGAATGCGGAACTTTGCTTCAAAATGAAATGCTGTTTTATATTTAAATTCTCCTTTTCCCTCCCCCACTTCTCTTCCAAGTCTTTGTCTTGGTTATGAATATTCAGATGAGCCATGATGTGATTACACTGTACAATTACTCGTGTCCATTGTGGTGGCGAAGGCACTGAGGAAAGACAGAGCCAGACAAGCTTGGAGCTCATTTGGGGTTTGTTTTCCATATTTCTTTCCCCCCATCTCCGTAGCGCTGCGGCACATGCAGATGTCGCTGTTGTTCTTTATAAAGCCCTAATGATATGCAAAAGCATAACGATCCCATTTGGGTGCACAGCATCAACGAAATATTATTGGGGGCGGAATCCTGACTGAAGGAATGTCCACATAAATTATTTTTATTTAAATGAGTTGAAGAGGTGGTGGTGAGGCAGAGGAAGTCACATGAATACATGCATAATGTTAATATGCAGAAAGGTTATCGCCAAGGAGAAGAGGGTTTTTTGCACTGTGCTTGGGACAAACAGGCTCATTAGGGAATAGCACAGCCCACCGCGTGATTTACTTATTTATCATTACTCATACTCAAGCTAGGGTACCAGACACGCTCATCGCCTGGAGGCTCTGAGCACGGGGAGCTGGATGCCTGGATGGTTCCTGGTTTTCATTCAGAAATCTGTGAAGCGTGTGGTGGGAGGGAGACAGAAGAGGAGCCAGAGGAAGAATGTGTTAAGTGCCACAGTGCAGTGGCAAAGGAGGGGTCCAGTGACAGCCTCGAGGGTGGAGTGACAACACGGCAGCGCGTGGGTGGTCGGACACGGGCGCTGGCTGATGCCAGGCTTGTGTGCACTTCCCGAGGGACAGAGCTCTGACGCAGCACCCAGCGGGTCCCTGCCCTGCCAGTCTGCATCCCCAGCGTGGGGCAGCAGGACACGGGGCTGAGCTGCAGCTGGGCCTGGGGCAGAGCCACTCCTGGCCACTGTGCCATCAGGGAGACTGCTGGGGGACAGAGAGCCCGGAGCTGGACAGATCTGCCTTCGTCCATTTTTCTCAGAGCAGTGAATGTTATCACTGGGTATCAGAAGTACAAACATATGTGCATGTGGAAATGGGACTTCTTGGCTATGCTGTTCTGCTAAGAATGCTCTTCTGGGCCAGGGGTTTGCACCTATATAGATCAGCAAAGGGTGGACAAAGTAAGATACCGTGGACCAGCAGCAAACAGCAACACCCTCGCTTCAGCTGTGTTTGACATCAGCTTTTGGAAGGTCTGTGCCTTGCGTGCTGGCCCTGCACTGACCCTGAATGGCTCTGCCACAGCCTTGGTTGAGGCTGAGGCTCAAGCTGCAGCCAGACCTGCTCTCCAGAGAGGGAGCATTGCACTTCCCTATGCCCAAAAGGGAGCGGGCAGGACGGAAGGACTGCTGCAGGTGGAACCTGTTGTGAGAGGAGCTCTCCTCTCCTCCCACACTGTGGGCATGCACAGACTTTACCTGCGGCTCTAGAAACGCTCCTGCATGTTGCTCCACTCCTCAGCTGTCAGAGCGGGGTGGCTCCGCTGCCACAGGTATGCTGTTTGTCACAGACATGGAGGTGTCAGGAGAACTTGCCCAAAGGAGGCTGTGGACCTCTAAGCGGACAGTAACCAGGTCTCCTTAGGCAGACCCCATCACAAAGGGAGCATGGGGAGTCCCAAACAGAAGGATTATGTTCCAGCCTGTGTCTGTCTAAGGACCAAGGTGCAGAGGATGCAGTGACCCATAGCAAAGAGGGAAGCTGCTGCCCAATGCTGCTTAGACTCCTAACCACAGGCCCATTGAGCTGTCATCTGCCTCCATTTCCTTCGTGAATCCCAACAGATGCATCCCTGTCATACACATGCACACACCCTTCTGCAAAGGCACCCAGGAGACTGAGTAGAGGGCAACAGACTGCCAGTTCTGATCAAAAATAGAACACCAGTACTACCTCTGGGCAACAATCCTAAATCCAAGCTCTCTCTGCTCACAGTTTCAAACAGCGTGCAAAAATTCAGGACACAGGGGATAATCCCATTGCCAGCGTAACTCAGAAGTTAGATGTGAATACTCTGTCCATGACCACGCTGCCCTCTCAAACGCATGGCTAAGACATATTGCTGTCCTGACGAAAAGGACCTTGTGCTAAAATAAACCTAGACCCAAGCAAGCAGCCCGAAGACGGTCTACTGTAAGGAACTGAGCAGCCACGATGAGCTGGAGTGATCTGAGCAGATCACCTCCACCCCGTCCACCCTTACTGATTGCTTCTTGACCCTTGAGCAGTGGCACTGCTGGCCTAGACCTTGCGGAACAGCAACCCAAAAGGTGCTGCCTGACCCTGCCCTGTCTGTCTGGTCTCTGGCCTCAAAGCAGCTTAGTGCAGAGGCTGACAAAGACCAAATGGAGCCTGGGAATATGGAAAAAATGAAACAAACACAAAGTGACTCCACAGAAGGGCCATGCACATGCCATGCCCTTGTTACTGCTCCAGGTATTGAATCCTTCCCCCGACCTGGTTTTGCCCTGGCAGCACAGCAGGGACCTCAGTCCTGAACTGTGCCTTTGCACGCTGCCAGCCTTACTCATTAGGGAAGGGGTTAACAGGGCAGGAGCCTAAACAGAAATCTGCCCTAAGGTGGAGGGTAAGGTAAGGACTGAAAGACAGGCTATGAAGCACAGAGGTGGTGGCACAGTCTCGCAGTCCCCTTCCTGTGGCTGCACCGATGGACCATTCAAACTGCAGAGCACAGCATGGCCCTTTCCCCGCTGCCCGTGGGTCTCGGTGCAGCCAAGGCAGCCTGTCCACCCTGACCAGAGCTTGTTGCCAAACCCTGGGAGGGTTTTCTGACCAAGACGTGGAGCAGGCTGCAAACCAGATCAACGGCTCTAGCAGTGGTGTCACCCGGCTGACACTTTTCCTGCAGTCCTCAAGGTTCCTAGTCCCGTCACATGCAGGAGAGCATCCAACGCTACAGGAGGAGGGCCAAAGGCAGGAGAGGCTGGGAACTGCCAGAAGAGTTCATGCAGCCTGCTGGGGAAGAGAAACCCCTAGGGAAGGTGGAGTCAAGCAGCTTAGGACCAAAAGCCTAGCCAGAAAGTGCTCCCAAAGAGAAGCAGGAAGGAGCCTACGGCTGGGAAAATGAGCATAGAGTGTGTTGTATATGCAACATGTCTGCGGGTGAGGCAGAGGAGGTGGTGACGCAGCACGCAACGAGAGGTAGTGATGCTCACTCTATGATACCAGTACTGACAGGCTGGGCACCCATCTCTACGCAATGCTGGACGTGCTCTCACGCGGCTTCTGCAAAGGTGTTCTGGCCTGTACAGGCTACTGCCACTTTTCAACATGCAGAGGTGTAAAATATTACCTCTGGTGTCCCAAACATTTTCCGATTACAGGTCTGTGACCATTTTGAAGTGAATCTCCCCACGGAGGCTGTAGGAAGGGGCAGCTCTTATAATACTACAGGAACCGTTGCTCTGCTTGTCAATTTACCAAATACCCTGAAGAAATTGCTATTTAGAAAAAGAAAATTCAAGCATTTATAGAACATATTGCTATGCAAAAAACCAAAAGAATTGTTTTGCAAATAGTAGCACTGCTGAAGAGGGAAAAGAAGTACATAAGTCATTTGATATTACATATAAGCAGTTTATTAAAGAATTAAATATTTATAGACTATAAAGCAAGCAGGGCGATGAGTTGCAAAAAGCTTGCTGAGAAGTACGTTATAAACAATGAGTCTGTCAGTGACTAATAAAGTATGGAGAACACAAATGTTTTATAAAATCACCAAGCCAGCTATGAATCTCCAAAGCTGAGATGCTGCAGGACCCACCAAGGTTCCTGCTGCAATGTAAGCCTGGAGCCAATATGGGAGGGACAGTATCTGATGAGATATGTGGAGTGCGGACACATGCTGAGCACTCGTGGGAATGCACATGATTCAATGCCTTAGAGAGATTTAATTTTTCACATTATTTTAAACAGAGATCTATTAATAGGAAGTTCAGGAATTTTCAAAGAGTTCAAGGCACTTCCCTCAAGGGCTCCAGGGTGACTCGAGTTTGGAGAAAAGCAGCTCTCTCCATTGCAGACATAGCACATTGACAAAGGACAACAAAGATTTTCAGAGGCTGTACAAGAGGAACAAATAGATTGTAGCCCATGAGGACAGGAAGACCTTTCTGTTTGCAGGCACTGGGGGAAACTGCGATTGGCAATAAAAGTGTGTATTTTTTCCTATGTGAAAAGGACGGATCTCATTTTTTGAACGGAATGCAGACATCAGTCACAGTAATTTGGGGGGCATTGCTGTTTTATTACTAGCAGAGATGAAAGTGTCTCCAGATTATTTTTTATTTTTGTGACGCCAATCCAAGGCCCAGAAATTATTTCTAATGTAGGATGAGCTGACACCTTTGGTCATGTCAAAGCTGATCCCTATAGCTGCTCCTACAATTTCAAGTCTGGTGGGATGTCTGAAGTTCTCAGGTGGGCTAGGCTTTCATGACCCTTTAGGATTCATTCCTTTGCAAGCCAGCAGGACTTAGACCCACTTGAAAATTCCCAGTCACCACAAATCCCATTCCTCAGACAGTCACTGCAGTGACTATCATCCTCCCAAGGCAGCAAGGCAGTGTTGTCTGCTGAGACATGGAGGGGAGGATCTGCATAGACAAGAGAGTGAGCGTAGCTGCTGCCTCCTTCCTCTCCTCAATTAAGTCCCTATGGGGCCATCTTTAATTAACACAGGAATAAGCAGGCTAAGAACTAACTGGGGTTGGTGAAGGCAGATGCCATTTAGGAATTTTGCCTCGTTTTACCAGCTGTTCTTTCTGCACTTAGACAAGGTGGTAGATTTTAATCCTCTGAAATGTAATTAAGACATATACTTTTTTACTGTTAAAATGTGGTTATTATTCAAGGTTATTTGCCAGGGAAGGTACATCAGACTAAATTTTAGTTTAAATAGCAACATTTGTTGTCCTGTGTGGAAATGATTACAGCGTAGTTTGGATCTCACCAGACTTTTAGGCTGACACAGGAGGTATATAGAAAAGCACAGTCCAATCAAAAGCACAAAACCCATTAGTTCCAGATGAATTGTTTGAATGGTCCCTCTCTGGAGAGCCCAGAGCCTACGATCTCCAGGGCTGTCTACAGGAAAGTGTGGTATCTCCTAGAGAGCACTGTACCAAATGCCACCTGCCCTGTGCTGGAGGAGCCACTGTTGTCTTTACCAGCTTCACCAGTTACTGAATGCTGCAAGAATCCTTAAGCATGATGCCCAAACCAAGACAAGATCAGTTGAGCTTCACCGTTATTTTCTCCATACTACATTCTCCTTTCTTGCAGTCCAGCTCTCATCTCTCTCCCTACCAGCACACCATGTCATTTTTCACCCCCCAAATAGGTTTCTTTACCCCAGGGATTTTACCTAGTATTATTCTATCACTCTCCTTCCCTGCAATCCTGAGATCATGCAAGATGCTGCAAAATACTTAGGGTTATTTGTAGGGTCTTGCCTCCATTTCATAGACAAGCTGTTCACAGGACACAAAGGTCTGTTCTTGACCTGTCCTCGTCTCTTTTGTTGAAGATTTCAGTACTTCAGCACTATGCTCATCTCCTTCTAGCTCAACCTCACGGGAGCATCAGGACACATCAGTTCATGACATAACTCAACTGACCCAGGATTTGACAAACTTTTCAAGTCTGTATTCCCTCTTCGGTCCTTTGCTCCTTTGGTCTTTATCTCCTGGCTTCAGGTACCCTTCAGCATTCATAATCGCAGATAACCTTCTCTATTACTGACTCTCCTCCTTCCACCCAGCCATTTCAGTGGGTAAGCACTGCTGACCCTGAAGCTCCTGTTCCTGCTTCCTTGTCTGTCACTGTCATGTTTCAACATTGACACTCATTTCTAATGCTGACACCTATAATCAATCTCATTCCTTCCACTTGTCTGCTGTAGCCATGCCACTTTGGACATGGCTGCAGCTTTCCCTGCTCCCTGGGTGTGGATGGAGTAATACCATCCTACTTTCCGACCAGCATGATGGGCAGATTACTAGTACTTCTTTTATACCCTCTTCAACAAACCATATCACAGAGACGCCTGAAGCCTCACTGGAACCTGCTTTAATTGCAGCCAAGTTACCAGTTCCCTGGCCCCCAAAGCATCCACCTGACCTTCTTTTTTAGGACATGGAGAACATTCCCACTGTGTTTATCCCCTTACCCTACAGATCTGGGGGTAACACTTCGCACTCTGAATCCCCTTCCTAAGTGTTTGAGAAGGTCCTTACAGTTACACAACACTATCTCAAAAACGGAGCATTATAACCTTGCTAACAGACAGAACATGCTGCCTAGCTCCAGCAAACAGGCTGGAAGATTTCTGCTTCAGAAGCTCTGCTCATGCACAGGCAGTCCCATCAAGCAGATGTCCATCAGGAGGAGATTGCCTCTTCACAAACATAGAGACAAGTTTTGCTTTCTACATTTCAGGACAGATTGCATCCCAACTGAAAGTGCTCCTGCACTGGGAATAGATGTGCACAGCTCATCACTTCAGGACCTGACTTTTTGAGAGCTCTTTCCATTTGCTGTCATACTTGCAAGACACATTCCTTGTACCACCAAGCGTGTGGCACGTGAATGAACATGGCAATAACTATCCAGAGCCGAGGCTGTGACGTGCCATGTACATTCATCTGCCTCCTAAAGGCACTAGGAAGAGACGGAGGTATCAGGGCAGTTGTGCGAACATTCAGAGAGAACGCTG
Organism: Podiceps cristatus; assembly: GCA_000699545.1. NCBI lineage: Eukaryota > Metazoa > Chordata > Aves > Podicipediformes > Podicipedidae > Podiceps > Podiceps cristatus. The sequence continues at coordinate 15,458 of JMFS01041506.1, read as the reverse complement.
CAGAATCAGAATTTAACTGTACATTTTATTAGCATATTCCCACTTGCTAGCATTATGACCTGCAGGATGAGGGTGAGGAGTTCCAGCTAAGTACAGATTGAACAGCTGCATGCTCAAGCAAGCATCAGACGTACAGGTCAAATCATAAAGAGGTGATATTTAAAGGTGTCCTTAATTCTACTCCAGTAAGCACTTCGCATATCTCTATATGATGCTCAGCATTAGCAAAGCAGGTAATCTGCATCACTCAGGCCAGGAAACCCTAGGAGTAAGGTAATGACAACTGCCATACGTCATGCTGAGCCTGGACTATTTTGATCAGCACGGACCGAGCATTGCATTCCCTCACAGGTAGACAGAAGGTTACATCTAAGCCACTGCAAATTTCCCAAGTACATCCTTCCTAGCCACGTACACTTGCAAAGCCTGTTTGTCGCCCATGGCCTGGAGCCAGGACTTCATGAACGGAGAATGAGCTGTGTAGACTCAGCTAAAGACCAGCTGCTCCAAAGTCCATGGAGGTACGGGGCAAAACTGCTCTGGGACTATAGTAGTTTCAAATACAGCAAATGTACAGATGTACTTCATATATTTTGTTATATATGTTCTCTACATATATTAAGATGGGTTTATTTTATTTTAATGGACTCCTTTCAGGAATATTTGTCATCCCGGAAGCCTGTGAGTGAGGCTACTGCTTGACACACTCCTTCTGCCTGCCCAGCCAGATACGTGGTCGCAGGATGCTCGTGAAGCGCCTGGCACGTGTCCCACAGAACCATTGCCTCCCACCAGAGCAGGTGGGAGCAAGCGCTCTGTTTGCTAACGTGATGTGTGCCTGTCATGCTGCCTGTTAGCTCAGGGCTCAGAAATGATGAAGACAAGTGGTTTGCATACAATACTATCCTTTCAGATAAGTCTCAATCCCATCCTCTAGCCACGGGCCTTGTTCCCTGCCTGTGCTGGATGGACGGCAAGGAGCAGGCCCAGGCTGGGTGTCGGAGTGCATGCTTTGCCCGCAGTGAGATAGCGGTGAGCCAGGGAGACAGAACTGGCCAGAAGGGGAGCGCAGTCCTCTCTCCAGCCTCTGAAGTCAATGAGAAACTTGAACAGGTGCAAGTCCGGTCCTAGATGGGGCAGTGGAAGAAGTAAGCATGTAATTAGATTCTGTCTGAGTGGGAACTTCTCAAATTTAGGCATTTCTTTATATTTGGACAGTTAATTATGCAACCTTAATATCTTTCAGTGTATTTCCTATTACACCACACAATGTAAAGGTGAATTAAAGTTCTATGCACCAGTCTCATTCATCATGCATTTTCCACTGCTTCCTCTGAGCTCTGCCCGTTAATTCTTCAGCCACTACTTACTGTAATATATGCCCAGGCTTCAGGAACATCAACAACATTAAAAACAAAACAAAACAAAACCAAAACACAGCCCAGTAGGAAATAGTTTCCTTCTCTACTCAGCTGTGGAATAACACATTCCTCCACCCCCAAATTAGTTCATGTTCTCAACTCAGTAAAATCCAGTCACAGGCCAAAGAAGGACTTTCAATGACAGTATCAAAGCTCAACTCCAAATTCAAACTGTATATTTAAACCAGCACTTATTTTGTCCTAAAAGACATTCCACCAGGCTTGCACTCAGTAACAGGTTCAGCTTCATCTCAGTAGCTATGAACAAGAAAGAAGGACCAAGTACACAGTATGTTTTGTGCCAAGTGAAAATACAAGTTTGTAGCAGTGTGGAAGAAGAGATGGTTTGACAAGCAGCATGCCATAAGCACTTCTAAGCAAGTAGGTTCTTGGTGGAATCCCTTTATTTTTATTTCTGTTGCAGCAAGCATAGGTTTGGGTAAAGTGCTCTGTGTGTCCTGCCTTCCACGAGGTATCTGGGAAATGCAGAGAGCAGAGCCTCTGCGTTGAGGGTGGCGAATCTTTTACGTGAGACAAGTTCCTCCAAACCACAAGTGCAGAAGCCCCTGTTGAAGTTGCAGTCAGGGCCAGACATCTGCAGCTCAGTCTTGCTGAAAACAATCATGATGGAAACCCAGTAATGGAGATGGTTAATTGCTTAGCTAAAGAGCAGTTTCACAGCTCCCCCCGAGGAACAGCACAGAGCCCAGGCCCCTTCCACAGAGATGAGCATCAGCCACCCAGCTTAAAACCAACCAGGTTACACGAGGTTGCTCCTAGCAGAGCTGCCTGATGGAGCTCTGGCTGCACAGACCACGCCAGCCCCGCTAACCCAGGCCTGCTCGAGGTGTCGCATCATGCCCACCACAGCCGCTGCCTCCAGTGCCGCCGTTCCCTCCCACCTTCGGAAGCATCCGGCATCCTGCACTGAGAGCACTCTGCCACTTGAAGCAAACTGCTCTGCGGCGTAGATGAACACGCCATGCTCCTGTTCAGTTGCTGGCCTACATACACAAGAAAAATCGACTTTTGTTCAGATAAAAGAATTAAAAGCAACTGGAATCTGATGGTTTGAGGATCAAATCTTGTTGACAACATATGGGTGAAAGACCTAACAGACTAACAGCACTGGAAACTGAGTGTACATTTCCAAGGGAAAACATAACTCCCATTTTTAAAAAGGGAAAAAAGGAAGACGTGGGGAACTACAGGCTGGTCAGTCTCATCTGTGTGCCTGGTAAGATCATGGAGCAATTCCCTGCACCTCCCACCTGCAAGTCTGTCTGGCTGTTCCCTTATCCAAATATTTTCAGCTTCCCATGATTGCTATGGTTATGGTTACATTAGATGACAAACTTCTTCGAACACAAGCACGACACACACCCGGAGTGCCCAGTAAGACCAGTGGGCAGTACGATAACCACCCCGTTAAATCTGCACACCGCCTTCAGCCTGTCCTTCTTTGGAAAATTCCCTCTGCGCGAAATTCTCCCTGTCCTCACTGATCATTGTTTTAATTTAAAGGGTTTTTTAAAGGATGTGATTTTAATGAGTGCAAGGCTCAGACCAGAAATACTGTATTTCTTTCTCCTGAATGATGAAGTAGGCACTTGGACTCTCTGCATTGATTTCTAATCTGCCATTTCGTACTCTTGACAGTGAGCACTGGAAACCAGGTTCATTCAGCTGTACTGTGAAGGTTTCTGCAAACAAGAGTAGCCGAGGCTGGTTAGACCAAAAGGGAGGACCTGAATATCAGAGTCACAACCCTTACTTGGCCTACAGCTCATCAGCACAGCCAAAAAGAGTAATAATAATAAAAATAACAATAATAACAATGAGAGAAGACGTGTATGGACTTTCACAAGATGGAACTCAAAGTGGAGCTCTGCTCTTCGGGATGCATGCAGGTCTCCCTTTCCCAGGGAGAGCAGAATGATCGAAAGGCAGGAAAATAAAATGGCATGGACCTACTGATCAGAAATGCAAATTCACTGTGACCACCACAAGTAGACTCACACCCAGATACAGCCCTGAGCACACATGGATTTTGTCTCATTCGCCATATGACCAGGCTGGGGAGTAAGCCTGCTCGTGTTTCCCAAGTGCCCGTCTTACAGACAGCCCTCCAGTGCCGGCACGCTGCATTCTCCAAACAGTGCAGCAATTACACTCCCTTCTATGAAACCTTGGTTTAGGTTTCTGATGAGATATGCCTATAATTAAAGTAACAAAAATCTTCCTTTCTCAGATGCAAGAGAGACCTTTATTATTTGCTGCTACGTGGCAAAGTCTGGGTTTTTCATTTCAGGCACTTTTGGTTCGGAGATCAAGAAACATACACTCCTCTTCTTAAATAAAGACACTCCAGAGGTTTAATTCCCCTGCGTTCTGATGAGCCACCTCACATGCACACACGGGCACACACCAGCTGCCTGGGGCTGGCTGGCTGCAGAGCGTAAGTGCAGGTGCTCTTACCCAGCTCCCAGCCACCCTCACACCACCCACTACTATCATTTCTGTGGAGCCAGAAATAGTCTTTAGATTCATCCACTGCTGTAAAGTCAGAGCTGTAAAGTCAGATCTTTTCCTCCTTTAAATGTGACTAGCTATTTACTCCCTAACAATTCTGCTTCAGAGCTGATTTAGCATTTTTATTGGAATGTGAAAGCTCTTAAAAGAAGAAAAAAATCTAATCAGGCAGAAGAGATAGAAAACTTGCTGAATTTTTGCTCCCCCCTTTGCACCCCTTCAATCCTATCAAAAGCACATCTTCCATTCATTGCTTCCCGATGTCATTATGACAAGCGGCTACAAATCAATAGCAGAAGCAAAGGCAGGCCTAGCCCGCACTCACCAAGTGATAAAGATTCACTCTCAACCCCGATTTGCTAATAGCACGTAATAGCAGCCATTGGCGCCCCGCATTAAATCATACATTTCACTCTGCGTTTATTATGGGATTTTTAAAACTCCTCACCAAATTGGATTTTCTCGATGGTCTCTAATTTCCACATTTATCATTTAAAATTAAACTCCTCCGTGGGGAGGGGGTTGGGAAAGGGGGAAGAAAGAGAGAAGCCATGCCATTCTGTATTTTCCTCTTTTTTTTTTTTTTTATGAAAACACATAAATAATTCCAGGTATCATTGCCATCAGCCCTGAAGTTTTATATATATAAAATACCAGAACTTAGGATAGAATAGCTTTGGGACTCAGCTTACCTTCATGCAGCTCTGCTAAAGAAGAGGAAATTAAAGAGAAAGCCATAAAGAACCAGATTTTAAATAAGAAATCCAATAAACAAAATAGTCAACAAAATAAGGTGGTATGAAAAGCCTTACAGAAAACTACTGTGGGTTTCCTCAGCTAGAAGAGCTGAGTAGCAAGGAAAAGATGGACCAAAAAATTTGCAAAAACCCAACAAAATACACACAAATAAAACCTTATTATCTCTTTTCAGTTCACAGAAAAATCGTTTGACAAATAAAGTGAAAACTTAACAACAAACTCATCTTTTAAAGCAGATTTTGCTTAGAACTAATTTCCTTGTGATCAGGACCAATGAAGAAAGGCAACATATCTGAAACCATTGTTCTTTTAAATTTATTATTTCATCCCACTCATTGTACAGGTGCCACCATGCGTGAGGCTACTGAGCAGATGATGACATTTAACAGCATCTGCAGGAGCATACACAAGTTTCTAAGCCACCTGGCACCTGATTACAAACAGGCAGAGGCACGGATGGCAAATGCTCTCTGAAATAGTCCCAGAAGGAGGCAAAGATGACTCGGGTTTTGGTAGTCCGTGGCCATGCAGACAGGGCAGCCTACGCACCCCATTTACGAGGCTAGTTGCATGCATCCAACAGACTATTCGGAAACGGTCTCTTGCCCACTGGTACCGATAGACTGGGATCCCTGCAGTTCAGGTCAGTATAATCCTCTGGTACTTCCTGGAGGAGTGCAGCTCCCAGAGATGTCCCAGATGCAAATGCAGACCAGCCACTGCTTTGATCTCTGTGAGCAGACAATTGTGCAAAGTGGTGTGTTTTCTTGAGCTGGTGCCCCAACTGAAAGGAACCCCTTGTTCAGAGGACCTCTGCAGCAGAACAAGAGAGCGATTTTGCAGCTGTGCAGAAAGACAATGCAACAGGCTGTTTTTCAGACTAGGAGACTTTGAGATCATCCATCAATTCGTGCTTTGGTTCTCAAGTATAAAGCCAATTTTCAACTGCCCATGCAAGTAAGCCCATGCGCTAAACTCCAGAAAAGAAAAAATACAATTACCTACATCTGTCTACTGTAGAGGAGCCAAAGGAAAACAGTATGAGATAGATACAGGACCACCCCACTCTAGAGGAAGGAGGGAAGTGATGAAGATGTGCCTGTAACCAGGGCGGATGCTACTGCTTATGACTGCAGGGCAATGGGTGTAAGGAGCACGGATGCTGTGAGAGACCTTGATGGGCAGAGCCTTGGCAAACTTCCTGCTTTATGAGTGGATATGAACGACACGTCCTATGACCTGAGTGACAGAGCGCTGTATCAGAAGAGAAGTGATCAGGGAACACTCTCTACCTCCTCCCCGGTCCACTCCCAGTACGAGACACTCGTTCAGAGAACATGCATGACAGTTACTGCTCTTACACCAAGCAGAGCTCTGCTCAGCTCGCAAGTATCAAGGTCCAGATTCCTCCATCTGTCTTGGCCTTGAAAGAAGTGTCCAGATCCCAGACTATTTGAAGCACTATACGTTAAGGCATGAATTTGAGTCTAATGTGAAAAAGGGCCAGTGACTTCTGAAACAGAAGGTGACGTGACAGTGGCACGGTGAATTAAGCTTTCACTGCTTGTGATTTCTAACCATGAGATGTGAACCCAATCAGCCCTCTGTCTAACATCCAATTAGTGCAATCACCTCAATTCAAAAACTACTAAGCAGTTTAACCAGGACTCTGCTTAAAAGGACTTGATTTTTGTTCTGGTAAGTTTTGGTTTCACTAAAGAGATAAAATTCCTCACGAGGTTTTGCCAGCTCAGCTGCTACACATCAACCATATCACAGGCAACACTCCAACAGCTTCTGGCCTCTTTGTGGCTGCATAAATGTCAGTCTGAATCCCAGCTGAATGCAAGGGCAGCTTCTGTTTTACTCTAAAGTTATCTTCTCTTAAAACTTACAGCAAAAGTCACAAAATTCTGAACTGTTATCTGTTACCCTTAGCATCCACAGTACTAGCAGAGGCTGGCATGTGTAAATGCTCCTGAGAACTAGTCACCTCTCACAAAGCAAAAGAACATCTTAGCATGGCTTTTCCCTCCTTGAATGTGCTGATGACTTTCAAGAAATACAATGGTTACAGCTATTGAACCTGAATATTGTCCACCACTCGATTTAACGTCACAACTTGGATCTCTGGGACCTTCACAGGAAGCAATGTGTGTTCCTCCATCTACAGACAGAACATGAATCTGGCCAGTGCAAAACTGAATCACCACTTTCTTTCACTAGAGACAGCTGTTTAACCTTAGAACATCAGTAAGAGTTAATCTAGGAACAGAGTAGAGGGAAAGAATGTAACATTTTAGGTTAAGAGCCTTTTTTACTTCAGTTGTCCCATACAGCAAAGGGCAAAGCCTCAGCAAAGACAGACATCTCACTTCACAGTAAATAATTTTAAGGATGTGCTGAGGTACCATTTCTTTTTCTTCCCCCATCCACTTTCTCTGTAGCCTTGCCAACTCAGTCTGAGGCTTTCTGCTACTGTTTCTTACTTTCCAGTTTTGTACCTGTGTTCAGGCACATGAACAGTCCCCAGGTGCGGGTCTCTGTGGGAGACAGCTGTGGATACTAACCCTTCCAACACCTCCCAGGTATAGCTGTTTCTTACTGCTCCGGAATCCTGTGGTTTATTGATCCACCTGACCACACTTTGCCACTGATCCTTATCTTTTTGCATTCTTCCTGACTAGCGCATCAAAACAGAAGTGTGTGACACATTCTCCAACTGACTTGCAAGGTTTTCACGCTGCATAGTCAAAATTCCCTGACAGCCGCCATCTCTCCTTCATTTGCAACTGATGGAAAAGTATCCTGAACTCAGAATCATGAACGATCAGAGTAATCCTGCAGCTCTTGAATAGACTAAGCATGGTGATGAGGAGGGTGGCGAGTCACTGGAACAGGTTGCCCGCAGAAGTGGTGCATGCCCCATCATTGGAAGTGTTCAAAGTCAGGTTGGACAGGGCTTTGAGCAACCTGATCTAGTGAAAGATGGCCCTGCCCATGGCGGGGGGGGGAGACACGGGGGACTAGGAGATCTTTAAATGTCCCTTCCAACCCAAACCATTCTGTGATTCTATGACTTCAGAAAACAGTTGCTTCCACCCTGCACCAAAAGAGATCTACTTCATGTCAGGGGGAATTGTCCAACAAGGTACAGCAAGTTATCTTTGAACACCTCATTTAAGGAGGTGTTCTTGAAATGGACAGTCAGGTCTACAGGATAGCCTGGAATACAAATGATTCAGAAAAGATTTCTTAAGAGCAATGGCACAGAAACATGGTTTCAACAGTTCTGATGGTTAGGAAATTGCATCCTGGGTTAGCGCTTTTGTGACAAGAATATGACACTAAGAAAGGGATCTCATTTCTCTGCTATAATCATCAAGATTTGGATGTTGACCTACAGAAAGCAAATCTATCTCTGCATGTATAAACAAAAGCATGGATGCACTCCTCTTTCAGCTTGAAGGGGTCTGCTGGTTACCCAGGTCTAAACTCTACCTGACCCAGCTTTACACAGATTGCCACAGTTCCTGCTGGAGTAAGCTTTAATCACTAAGACCTTTGCTCTGCAGGAATTACTTTCCCCATGAAACTCCCCAAACTACAGTCTGTACAACATGTTGTTTTTTAAACTCATTTGTTCAGACACTTCACATTTAGAAATTATGATATGTACTATAGTATTTCATGCATTCTTTGGGGTAATAAAACAAAACAGGTCAAGCTTTCAAATGATCTACCTGTGTAAGCAAATACACACACACGTAAAAAAAAAAAAAAGCCCAAAGGTTATGGCATTAATTGCTACTGCAGAAAATCCTGCGTTATCAAATCAGTCACAGCTACTATGGGACAGGATCTGTGTCCAAGCCGTGTACTGCCATGTTCATACATCCCAGATGAGCACTTGGAACATCAGGCTGCACAGGGATGCCTTGCACTCCTTCCTGTTGGCACTAAGGCACTTCATAAAAGAAACTGAATAATCACTGGGCTGATGTTATAGCCCAAGGGTCAAAGTAGTACCTGGAACATAAAGCAGTCAAGTTCAAGCCATTACTCCAGTGAGCATGGAGTGAGTTATAGAAATGACGCAGCTGCAACTGAGCAGCCCACAAGAGGCTCGTTCTGGGAGAGGCAGGGCCCTGACCGCCGCAGCTCAGGATGTGCACGGCAGGGACATCAGCCGGGGTGGGAATCAGGCAGGGATGGGCGCTGGGACCCCACAGGGGAGGCAAGCCAAGCCAACACGCCTGTTCTCTCAAATCTTCTTTGCATTATGTTTGTGTTTCCACCAGCTGCTGCCTCCTTCTCCATCCCCCACTTCCCAAAAGAAACTCAACCCCTCTGCTTCTCAAGTGTGCATTTGGGCACTCCATAAGGCTCCTTCCAAGCTCCTATAGGCTGTGTTTCACACATACAACCAGTATCAGCAGAGTTTTTGTTCAGACTTCAGGTCCTGGAAACATACAGGAAATGCAAGATTGTTTTGTAGACACATAGATTGATTTGTAGGTTTACAACAGAAAAATAAACAACCCCACAACTATAAATATCAGAATCTTAATGGTTTCAAATCTGAACAACAAATTGTTTTAAAAATCCTCATGATTTAAAAAAGCTTTGGGTCAACAAAAATGTAAGATGGCAAAAGCTCCCCAAAGCTTGCTTTTATCCTTACGTTACCATAGCAAGTAAAAGCTTTAGCCAAAGCGAATAAAACAGGACTTCCACAAGTCAGCTCTTCAGCTAGCAGATTTCTCTCCCAGGTCTGGTATCAGCGGGATGAGGCATGGCAGCCAGCTCTGCCAGACCGTCCCCTTTGGGACAAATGGACAAGATGACAGAAAACAGAAGTTGTAAAATGTTTTTATTTTCCTACCTCATTTACGAAAAAAAAGTTTTTCCTTGCACCTTATTAAGAGACAAATTCTGATGCAAGTCTGGCAAGAGCCAGGTGCACTCCGGGCCTCGATGAACCAGTACACCACAGGATCTATCCCTGGCATGTTAGGCCAGGAAAGGGAGGCTGAAGACTGGAAACCTCATTGAGTTTCCTTTTCACACCCAGCAGCTCGCACCAGGATACTCAGTAGCTTCTAACCTCTTTCTGTGAATGACCTCCAGTATTGAAGTTTAACCACCCAGTGGCTGCAAGGATGCTGAGATTCTGCAGCCTCTTCCATGGAACTAAGATGGCGAGACACCCAAGCTATCACACCTTGGCTCTGGCTAAGCCAAGAATTAGACACGGCATTTTCAGCATCATGTCCTCAGTGTTATAATTTGTTTCTTTCATTCTGTCAGTGCTCAAACTTGTTGACCTTCCAATCATACTTGCCCTTTCTATCCTCATCTTCGCTTTCAGGGAGGATAGCAGTTTTATTACAGGGCAACTGGAAGTGTTCTTAGTATAGTCATTTGTCTGAGGCAGTTACTGCATTACTGTTACTGATCAAACAGTAACAGGGAGCCAGGACTTGTTTTTCATTCCTACTTTTGGAATGCTGAAGGCCAAACAGAGGCACATTAGCAGATCTATGAACAAATGTCTGCAAAATTGAAGGCAGCTCTGTGTACCGATTGCCTACAGGTTCCGGCTGGGGCAAGCCGCAATGTTAAATACATTTATGCTAAAATGTAAAGCTTTCTGAGAAAGATGAGAAGGCAAACAATGTCAGGAACAGGGGTAAAATGTATAAGTATCTGCCGAAGCGATAGCTTCTGCAATGCACGAGTTTAAATTGATTCACTGCTATCTTCCTAATATAAAGGAGGGATATTTTCACAGGACAGTCTGTCATAGCTGCTGAAGTTTTGGCACTGGAAGGCAGCTGTTCAGTGCTTCAAATCAAAGCTGCAATCACCCTCAAACAGTTTAAAGACACCTCTACTTTAAAAGCATTCATTTAAATGAGCCAAGCCCACTTTTCACCAGTACAAAACTCAGATTATAGATAGAACAGTTGGGTTTTCTTTGTTTGTTTTTAATGGTACCAGGCAATGGACCACCTGCATTTCCACATCAGACATGGCAAGCAAGAAGGTGTGAAAGGTCTCATCCCAAAACCATGTCACTGCATTAACGCTATGCCCAAACTAACAAGCCCTGCTGAGCAGCGGGGTGTGAGCACAGGTTGTGTGCTCCTCCAACACGGTTGCACAGCTTCCAGTCACCCCAACGGGCGTGCAGTGCCAGCGCACGTCCTCCGGCAACACACCAGGTAGACAAGAGCGCACAGGAGCTGGTCTCAGTGTAATAATATGCAGATAGAAATGAAGACCTGTACCTTTAAAGGTCTGAAGCATTAAATCACTGATGCAGAGATGCAATTATATCAAGTTATTCTGCCAACATGAATCCTAGAGATACATATCCAAACCAGCAAAGCTGATTAGTAGTGTGGGAGCTCCCTGCATGCTCCTTCAAAACACAATTAAAAAGAGTTTTATTCAGAGTAACATCAGGGTTATAGGGTCAGAAGAGTTTCCATTTCAAAAGGCAGCAGGATACAAACTAGCAGGAAGTAAATTGCCCAGATTTTGTGCTAGAAATATGTGTATTTAAGCATCTGGGTTTCAATTTCTTACCAAAATTTTATCCTATCATTTCTAAGGAAAATAAAAATCAGTGAAAGGACACTGTTATGGTGTGATTTGTGAATATTAAATAACTCGTTTGACCTACACCAAGTATAGATTCTGCCATATTGCTTCAAACATTGGACTTCCCCATCGATCCTTACAAAGAACAAATAATAATCCTTTTGACTTTCTACATTTTAAAGTTTATTATGATTAAAACAGAAAAAAATATTTTAAAAGTGTAAAGGAAGCTCCAGAAAATAGTCTTCTTGTCCAGTATTGCTTTAAGAAGTCAAGAATACAGTCTCCTAAGCCAACAAAAAAAAGTAGTATTTGACTCTGTTTGGCAGTCAGCAATTCACTACCTTGCCCCACAGTTCTTTGTGTGGCCCAGTCTGGTTGTAGTCAGCTACCTTCCTGTAGCCTTCACAAAAGATGACTGCTTTTACTAGATTTACTGGTATCTAACAGAAGCCAAACTAATACCAAATAAAGTAATTCCTAATCGTCAGTCAAAGCAGCATGGAAGTTGACTTCATCTAAATCTGAAGGATGGATAGACCTTGCATTGTCAACCTGATCTGAAATTTCCAGAAGCTACTTGGCTTTCCTCAGACCACTGCAACTTTCTCTCCAGCTATCTGAAGACATTGGAAGAGCAAGATCTTTCCTCAATCACTGTCAAAGCAACAGCTTTCTTCATTTCCTAGCTTTAGTGCTAATGTAAAGGTAGAAGCAGAGAACGACTTTTCTCCATAGTTAATGCATTTATAACTATAGAAATAAAACAATCCTTTTCTGGTTAGACCTGTTTCCAAAAGCCTGAAGTCTATCTAAACTCCTTTGTCATGTTACGGGAGCCCAAAGGAACATAATTATTAAAAAAGAAAAACTTCCAAGATGAACCAGATCCCAGGTTTGTAGGAAAGAAGACAAATGAGGCTGGTATTTTGCACCCAAGCTTTTGTGCTCATCCCCTCTCCCTACCCCCACACCATGTAAAAGCTTTATGAGCTGAACCTGAAGGACGGGGATCAGGGAGGAAACAAATTTATCTCAACTATCCACTCTTCATATTTTGGAAGAAAATTAAGTTTTATAAGAGTTTTGAAGCCAAAATGTAAAAAACATCCCCTGCCACACACAGAAGTTTCTCTTTCTAGACCTACCTCCTTGCCCCATCAAGACACTTAAGTATGTTAGAATTTCACAGAGCACACAATTTTCCATGTATTTTCAAATACCTTTTCTTTACTATTTCAGATAGCTCCTACTTATGACTGGTTAAGCTACCTGTGCTCATGTGCTTTTATAGTAAATAAAAATGGTTTTATAAATAATCAAGCCTTTTCTGCTTTACCAAAAGCCTTTTTTTCCCTGTATAACTCATAAGAAAAATACAGGCTAGTTAAATGTTTATTTTAGTAATCAGACTTGTCTTTTAAAAAAGGGGGAAAATTATTAAGATCACTATATTAATTACTGTATGCATCCATATTAGAAACAATGAGATAGTTCAGCGTTATACACTTCTGATATTACGTTTCCCAACGAGATAAAACCTTTACCAGTAGCTACATCATTGCTAATTCCTTTGGTTAGTAGTAGGAAGATGAAACCTAAGATATGTTTCCTCAGAAAAAAAGTAGGTGTTTTTTTCTTTTTATTACAAATGTAAATGTATTCATTGTTTCTAAACTGCTTAATCTATGTAAGCATTAATAAACTACTAATGATTAATCACATATACTTACATATACAATATTACAGAATATATATTATACTATTCTATATTTTATATATACTTAATGTACATTATTCTATTGCATAACCTTATGGTTGAGTCATTTTTATACCATAGCATTATCTGACACAATGTTGTCTAGGATTAGCACTACAAATATTTTTTAAATAAAGACGAAGTTATGTTAGTGATAGTAAAATGGCCTTACACTTGGTTTACAAACATTTAAACTTAACATACCAATGTAATATTGGTTGCCCATTTTACTCTTTGAACAGAAATCACATGCCTTTTTAAGCTATACTGCTATACATTTACTTGGCTCTGGTGTCTAAGGTCTAAATGCTGTCCTGTTTTTTAAAGAAAACAACAGAATTTTAATTGGGCCTCAGAACTCCTATTGTTTTTTGTTTGTATGCCTGATTAGACATGAGTGATAATGAGACTCCAAGCACCTCAGTATTAATGCTTCCATAGGACTGAAAACATCCTGAACCTAGAGACACGAGAAAATACGTAAAGTTACGGGACTCACGCCCAGCTCCCTAAGGATGCATTTCCCTGCGCTGCATGCAACTGCTCCCATGCCTGATCCACTTCAGCTCCAAGCGTTTTGTTACTCCTGCTCTCTGTGGCAGAACCACACGCTTCTTACGCCAGCTTGCAGCAATTTCTGCAAGATGCCTCAGACCACCTTTTACTGCTCTGTAAAATCCTAGTTCAAGGAACGCCCCACACTCAGAGTAACATTCAGATGTTCTTCTGCTTCCTGATGCCTGCATGAGACCTGCTCAAGCTGCAATACAACAGAACAGCTGAGCTTGAGTGACAGCCTTTGTTCTTAATTTCTTGGAATTTGTCAGCCCCAGTGAGATAAAATGGGTTTTGTACTTCATTTCACGGAACCTTTCCCCCTGTCCACCTCCTGTTCTGCAGCCTACAACTATTGCTTTTCCCACACTTACTTCCTGAGCTCTGGCCCTTGGGAAGGAGAACAAGAGGCAAAATGTTTACGAGACGCAGACTTGTCACACACTGCACCCTGCCAAAGGTTTGGTAGTGATGTTCCTGCTCTCAGTGTTACCAGCATTGACCACCTTCAGAACTTTTCATTTTTACTCACACCAAATCAGCTTATTTTTCAGACCAGCTAATCAAGACACCCACATCCAGTGGATGTCAGTAGGGCAACGTATTGTTTTTCACCCAGAGAGCAGAGCCCATTATAAATAACACTAAAACCTTTGTGAAGATGACTGTCCTCTCTAGAGCTTACAGCCTAGAGGCTTCATTATTGCATTGACCATAATTCAATTCATCCCTTCCTTAAAGGTCTATTTCTGCAACCAACCCCCACCCTTGAAAATACGTCCAACTAATAATTTCCGATTAATGCAGTCAATTACTAACTCTCCCCCAGCCCCTCACTATCACCTGATTGGGCCAGAATGGAAAGGAAGCAGCAACTAACCAGGGAGGAATAGAAGTAGGGGTAAAATAGCAATAAAAAGTAATTACATAAAAATGCTAAACATATTACATCTGTTAGTTTGCTTAGCCCAGTGGGCTTGACAATTCCAGGTTTTTGCCATTGTCCATGCTCAGACAGACAAGAATAAGAGAAACAGGGAAAGGATCTTTCAATAAGATTATTAAATCAGTGCATGAAAAATAAGTCGTCATTACATTGCAAAAGGGAGAGAGAAACTCGCTGAAATTTCTTTCTGCAGATTTGCCTTTGTGATCTGCAAGGTGCTGTTCTCCTGCTTACACTCTGTTGCCCTGGCAACGTACTCCTGTAAAATAAAGATTATTAAAGCGCATATGATTATTTGGCCGCACAGTGAATGAGGCAGCCGCTTCTGAAATTCCTTATCAGAGAAATTCAATTTTAAGCCAAATTGTGTTTTCACTGCCTCTCAGCTTCTCCCTCCCCTCTGCAATACCAATAAAACCATCATCTCCCCAGCTGTACATGATATTTTGTCACTAACTCTTTCATGCCTTTCCTTTCCCATTCCAGGTTTTATTTTTATTCTGTCAAAGCAGAATGCTTCTCCCAATTTGTAGGAGGTTTTCTTCCTTACAGTGGTGGTTTTTTTTTTTTTTTTTTTTTTTCTGGCAGCTTCAGCCTTTTCTTCCCTGTACACGCAGCTAGCACCAGTCAGCAGCCTCCTCGCGCGCTGTAGCAGCAGCAGCGAGAAGGGAGATCCCTTCCCCAGCCCACACCAGGTGTGCCAGTGCCAGGTCCCGGCTGGAGGAGCTGAAGACGGGGCTTGAATGCGGAGGGTTGCTGGGAATGTTGCAAACACACGACTGCCCTTCATGCCATGGGCTTCCTTGTGGAGCCTGACCTGCTTTAGAGGTCTTGGTTGCCCTTGCTTGCAGCTCACCTCAGAGACACCTTTGGAGAG
>JMFS01041502.1:0-21217 GCA_000699545.1 Podiceps cristatus | reverse complement strand
AAGCACTGGCACAGGTTGCCCGGAGAGGTGGGCCACAGATGCCCCGTCCCTGGAAACATTCAAGGCCAGGCTGGACGGGGCTCTGAGCAGCCTGATCTAGTTGAAAATGTCCTTGCTCTCACTGCGGGGCAGGGTTGGACTAGATGGGCTTTAAAGGTCCCTTCCAAGCCCCCAAACATTCTATGATTCTCTGATACCAAAATAGAGATCCTATTGTCTTGAATAATGCTGCTCGTGGCATTCAAGAGGACAGACTTCTCAGTGGTTCCTGTAATCTGTGTTCCCTTTTTGATCCTTGTGTTTGTAACTAACAATCACTTGGCAAGTCCCAGTGAAATGAGTGTCTCGTAACAGAGATTGGATGTGTCACTTTTTAAGTCCCTGCATATGCTCATAGGAATCTTGTCAAAAGGTAGCTTCTTATTTTGTTTATATTTCTGTGTTCCCAGTACCTAGCGCAGGTAAGATGCATTCCTTTTTCCTCATTTTATGATCAAAACATACAATTAACTTTTTTAACTTGCTGCAGCAGAGACATTTTGCAGGCATTACTGCATGTGGAAGAATTGGAACTGGAACTGCTTTACGGCCAGGACTAATGATAAAGTTTCAAGTCTCCAGAGGAGATCCAAGAAGGCATACCCAGGCACTGATGCTTGAAGGCATTCATGCCTCTTCTTGTTTGCCTGCCTCAGAGTTTCTATAACATTAACCATTTAACTTATAATTAAATAGGAACGAATCATGATGACTTAGTATTTGTTTCTTTTCAGTTACCCATGGATGTATAGTCTCCACAATCAAACTGTTTCTTCCAGATGGAATGGAAGCTCGATTGCGATCAGAGTAAGAATAAGTATCTCTATGTGTAGCAAAATTAAACTACTGTATAATGAGGATTTGATGGATATGTCTAAACTCAGCATAGGAACAGTTTCTTTTCCTGTGGTCATGCAAGGAAAATAACTGAAAGCATGGTTCTCCTGCAGGCATTCTGAAAAAGAAATCTCATTTGCTTGTCACTTTTAGAAATGAAGATAACTATGAAAGAATAAAGTTCTAAAAAAGAATTAAAAACTTGTTATCAATTCGGGCTTTTCTGAGAGGCTGTGGTTTAGTCTACTGGAATAGGTATTATAAACATAAGAATACAGGGAAAAAAGGCAAATGAGCATTCTCCTTACCTCTTTTTTATTTGTGTTTATTATTTTTGCTCCTTTAAATACACATACACTCTACTAAAGTGAAGTTAATGGTGTCTCTGTGTACATGTGTATATGTAACACTGTTTATATTCTTCAGATAAGTAATACAGTAAAGTGTCCTTGTCATGCAGTTACTTGGTGTCACAATGAAAGAAAGCTTTTCCTGCATGAGGAATAAAAATCAAAGTATGTTGGGTGGAATAATGTTTGGAAACTCAGATGAATATTGAGAGGGTTTTCTGTGTGAATATGCACATTTTGGACAAAATTTCAAAGAGCAGTAGAAACAAAAAATGTGAACATTTTGTTTACAGAAACTGCATGCCAATTGCAAATGACATAATTTTAATGATCTTTCATCCTCAGCAATTGTATGTGTTTGTTTATTTAAATATTCTTTTCTTGTTAGTATCTGAAATATTTCATGAAGCTTTAGGGTGTCCTTGCTTCTGGGAAGATAAGTCAAAATAAATTATTATAGGAAATTTTCCATGTAATGGCATGTCCTAATAAATAATAGAAGTGGGTGGTGTTAAATTTTTTGTTCTGATGAAAATGTGCAAGTATAACACTTGCTCTAGTGAAAGTGTACAAAATTCTGTAAGTTCCTAAATATTATCTTACTCAGTTTGAGTTTATAAATGAGAGTAGGATATCCACTGGTTTTAATATCTATCATTATATGCATGTAAATTGGTTTAAATCAATAAATATTTTTTTTTAAAAAATCATATTATGTAACTAATGAAATAAAAGTTGGTGTAAAGAGTTATTAGAATAGGCCCTCGATTTATAATTTGAAAATAGTTCTGTAACTTTGAAAATGTCGCTCAGCATATTATTAACTGGTTTTGCACGTTTGTATATTAACACTGCATTTTTATCTGAAGAATATACTTAAAACTACAAAGCATCTTAATTAAATGCACAGTATTAGGGATATTCTGGATTTTTGAACTGCTATTCTGCACTTTGTGTTCACTTAATTATTTTATTTTTTTTTTTAAGTGTTATCCATGCTCCATTACCAAGTCCCATTGACAAGGTAATTCAGTAATTTGCTGTTTTCTGCTTTATTCAGCCATGTGCTTTTTTCTGACTTGTTATAAAGACAAAGAAATAGTGAAGTCCAGTTACATTTAGATATGTTTTCCACCACCTGTTTTTAACTGGTTTAATAGTGGCATTTAAGGTAGAGAAAGTAATGCAGTATCACAGTGTATTTTTTTAAGGTAGTTTGACTTCTTACAGTATGGCATCTGAAACATGACTTCTGGAAAAAAAAACATTGATGTTAAGATGGTTAAATTTCCAGGTACAGGTTGACTGGATAATAGGTCTTGGGTATTGTGTAATTTGATGCTTGACCTGTTCTGTGAGACAGAAGAACAAAGTTTTGAGAAACTAAGAAACGTATTTGTGTAGTCAGCACCCCAAAGAGTTCATAGACTTTGCATTTAAGCTGAGATTTCAAAATGGTGTTTGTAGTTTGAATCCAAGGCAAGGGCAGAAATTCGGAGGAGGGACTGCAGGTATAACTGTTTGAAAAAATTATGTCAGTGTAGGAAAAGCCTACAAGAATTAGTAAATAAACATATTTGAAAAAAAAAAAAAAAACAAAAACAAAAAACAAAAAAACCACAACCCTCCCCAAAACAGGCACACTCACCCCCACCTCACCTCTCAAAGTCTGGAACAGTGCCTGGGACTGGAGAAAGTATAAAGTAAGACTTACCAAAAAACTGGCTTTATTAAGCCTGGCAGAGACAGTGGCACTGCATAGTAAAACTTCCTTTAATTGTGTGTGAATAGAGGTGTCACTGAACTGGAACACGAGAGACTTTATTTTCTGTTCTTGAAACCTCTGATTTCTGTTTGTCCTTGGGCTGAATGGCTTCACCTTTGTGCACCTTGTTTCTTTTTTGTCAGTTTTATTACAACTGAAACAAGCTTTAAACTCTTCAGTGGTTCAAGAACTTGTAAAGACATTAACACAGTGGGGCCTTGGTCCAGAGTTGGGAAGTTCTATCATAAAAGTAGCAGAACAATAAATGATTCAAAATACTAATTGTTAGATAACCATAAGTTTACCTTCACGATTTGATTTAAATGATTAAATTTGCATTACTTGAGTTTAATGAAAAATCCAAAACCACTTTGATTCTTAAATTCCCTTATTTTTCAGGTTGCTGCTAACACTCCCAGTATGTATTCTCAGGAATTGTTTCAGCTTTCACAGTATCTACAGGTAATTTTTCTCTTGACAGCATTAGTTTGGCTAAATATTTAATTTTTGTTCAAAATACAAATCTTATGCTCCGTTTCTTTGTTTGGCTTGCATTTTTTAAACTGGAACATGATAAACATTTAACTAACTTATTTTGTAGTGAAATAATGTAAAATGTAATTAAACATGGTGTAGTTCTATGTAAACCTTTGGGGTTTTGCATAAGCAGTATGCACTATGACTTTTACAAAAGAAACATGAAAGCTCTCTGTCTTATAGAAGGCTTCCTGAACGCTATATACCTGCTTTTCCTGGCCTTTCTCCTCTCCTCCTCACTCTCCCCAAGTTTCCTTTGCTCATAATATTTTTGTCATTATCCAGTGCTGTGGGTATACTGTGTATGTGTATAAAAGTTTTGGTAGAACAAAATAAAGGCAAAACGAGGTCATTTCATATGTTGAGAGCTAGTTTGTTTTTGTGAATATAATTTCTTAGTGTGAATATTTCTGTCTCTGTATTTATTGGAAAGCGTAAAAGAGGGGACAGTGCTCACAGCTCTTCCTCATTGGCATCACCAGTCTTTCGGTGCCTACTCCTGTATCAGTTTTAATAGTGTGGGTTTTTCCCAAGATGTCATGTCAAAAAAAAGGGTTAGACTGAGAAACAGCATCACACTAAAGTGTGTGCTGATATATATATAAGTAAACTCTTTAGAAAGGGTCATAAAATCAACTTTCTGGAAAAGATGTGAAAACACTCTTATGTATCTTTTCTACTGCCTTGTTTTACTTGTTGTTCTTTGGTAATGGCAATTTTTATTCACATCAGTGATGAGGCTTTTGAGGCTGATACTAACGTTATATTTGTTGACATAGCAGGAAGCAGCTTAGGCAGATGCTCTTTCTTGTGAGGCCAAATACATGCTCGCTCGCCAATCTGTTCACTCTCTGTACCCTGGAATTGTTAACGAAGATGTTCTATCTTACTGCTGTAAAACAAAAACCCCACAAAAAATAGTAGCTCTTGTTTGGCATTTTCCTTTTGTGACCTGTTCTGAGGATGAGCAGCTCATTGCATGGGAGCTGCCAAGCTGCCTTTTGGTGTTTACAGTTTTTTTACTCAAATTATTGACAAAAGTCAGTGTTTTTAAGTATTGGAAAGAATAACTTGCTACTACGTCTGCTCAGCATGTGCAACATATGCATGGAAAATGAAGGGTTTTAGGAACTCAAGGCTATACGGTAACATTTTCTAATTAAAATATCAAAATAAGCATATGGATGAGTAAAATGGGATGGGCTGCTCATAGTTTTGAATATGTGACAACATTTGCTACTCACACTTCCTTTTTTTCTTGTATTGTGGTATCTTATGTTGCTTCTGTTTTTCTGAGTTGTTCTAGCTGAACTGACTGGTACTCTGCTCTCTTCATAGGAAGCCTTACATCGGGAACAAATGTTGGAACAGAAGCTGGCAACCCTTCAGCGACTACTTGCTGTCACGCAAGAGGCTTCAGATACTAGTTGGCAGGTATCTGCAGACATCCTTTTCCTTTATGGACTGAAATATGCAGTGGTGTATAAATTTTAGCTATTAATTTAAAAACAATGTGAGAAAAGCAGCAGAAAGAATAAAAAGCTTATGGCAGTTCTCTTAAACTGTGCAAAAAAATAATGTTTAATAAATTTACTGATTATGTTCCAGTTTGAAATAACTATTAGTAGTAATTACTTGAACTAAATAAAAGTCTTTAAAGCAGAAGTCTACTGGAACTGCATAAAGCACATGGTAATACTAAGGTGATACTTCTTTTCTGCTAGGCTTTAATAGATGAAGACAGGCTGCTATCAAGATTAGAGGTTATGGGAAATCAATTACAGGCATGTTCAAAGGTAAGTAGTTCACTTAAAGCTGAATGCTACAAATGTGCTGAAAGACAGCTCTTTTGAAGTGCTTTGAAACTAGCCAGTTACAGGAAGCAGTTGGAACATAAACTTTCTGAAAGGAGCCTGTGCAATTTTGATTGAGTAGCATGAAAACTGTAGATCTGTCCTGCATTTCATGGAATCATTTTAAATCTAGACAAACTATTTTGCAATTTTTTAGCACAAACTGATTTCTTTTGTATATGCATATAAACCTGTATGTTGTAAAATGCAGAAAAGGAATTTCTGTCATTGGTGAGAAGCGACCAGTCTGTCCTGGTTCCTATGGAGGTTTCTTTCGAAATAGGGATTTGAAACAAGGCATTATCAATGTGATGTCTGATGTTCAGAGACAAAGTAACAAGTATGCCCTGCCTTGATTCTTGTTCAGGCCATCTATGTCTGCCTTAAATTTTTATTTTTATTTTATTTTTAATTCCTATATTCCTGTAACTACCTAGGTTATAAGAACTTCTTTTGCAGGTCTAGTTTAAGGTTTTTCAGATGGGACCTCGTAGGTTTCTGGTTTGTCAAATTGTAGGTCTCCTAGGCTTGACATTGTCTTAGCAGTGTCCAAAAAAACCCCCATAGTTTTCCTGTAATCAAAGCTGATCATTGAATGTGTGCTGCCATAGATACACTTCCAAAAAATAACCGGTTTATACTCAGTCATGTCAAGAATCATTGATCACTGATTTGTACATAACATTCTCCCATCTTCCAGAATATTGCTAAACACTTTAAAATAGAACGTCTTATCACAAGCTAATATGTTTAATCAGCAAAATACTAATTTAAATTCTATCTTTGTATCTGAATTATCTTACACATACAGAATCAAACAGAAGACAGTATACGAAAAGAACTTATAGCATTACAAGAAGACAAACACAACTATGAGACAACAGCCAAAGAGTCCCTGAGGCGGGTCCTTCAGGAGAAAATTGAAGTGGTCAGAAAACTGTCTGAAGTGGAGGTATTGATGTTTTATGCCTGTTCTTCTGGAAATGCTAAAATAGTTGTAACTGCTGCTACTTCATAGCAGTTTTGTTGCCTGTAATATGCCAATATTTATTATATTGTGGCACTTGCAGTATATTAAGTATTAGTGTTTTTCTCTTATTGGACAATACCTAGATTGCTAAACAGTTAAAGAAAATATTCTTTAAACTCCTCCTTTTTCTGCCAAATCTCAGAATTCATGAAGCTGTCTTAGTATGTGTGGGAAAAAATGCTGTTAGACCTTGTTTAAACTGTAAAAATTAAGGAAATGTACTCTTAACCACTCATACAAATTACATTTAAGAATGAACTTTTAAGATTATAAAGTGTTGGACACTTTCTTCAAATAAGATTTCTGCCCCTATATTATCTCTCTTTACTATCTCTTCCTTTATTTTCTCTTTCCATTATCATCACTTTACATTCTTTTAGGTCAAGAAGTATAGTGAGACTTACTTAATTGTGCAAAGTGTCTGCCCTCTTCATGCTCTTTAGAGAATGCAATGCATATAGTGCTGTAATAAATAACTTTATGAGATTCCACTTAGATACACCTTTTATATTGTAATAGTTTTTGACAGGTTTGTTAATGGTTGGAGTTTTATGTTTACTTTCTTCTTTCAACTCCTATACTAAGAGAAGAATCTTCTGACTTACAAGTTTTCCTCTTTACTTTGACTCTTGGGGGAGAAATACTAATTTAACTTTAGCGAGAAATTTGCTTGAGTTTTTCTTGCTACATACTGTTTTTTCCACACAGAAGAATAATTAGCTCCTGTTGAAAGTTGTCCTTTAATAGTTATTATATAATGTAGTTTCAAATGCACCTTTGTTAAAAGGTGTTTTGGTCTGTTTCAGTGGTAAAGGAGAACTAATTCACAGCATGTTACCAAAGGGGGGGGAGTATGCATGAAGAAAGAAATCTTGAGCTATGAGGAGGAAACTCTATACACAATTGAGTTGTGCTGCTTTAGTTATGCAAACTTTTGGAGCATTCTTTGTGTCCTGAAGACCCAGCTGCATCTTGAGTAAGAGGCTCTTAGGCTCTTAGTTTAGATGCCTTTCCACATTATGGAGTTCAGAAGAAGATTTGGAACACTTCCTGGGGGCCATTCAGTTTATATAATGTGTTAAATCTTCTTTTGCTGGGTGAATGGTATGATGGAATCTATTTGATTACAATGAATCTCAGAATATTATAAAACTTCCACAGTTTCTCATAAAACAGAGAATGGGGGAGATGTGTCACGTGTTTCAGTTCTTTATTCTTATCAATCACAATTAATTGTATAAGCTACTGTGTTTTTTTTTTGTTTGGGGCTTTTTTTATGCATGCATGAAGCTAATATCTTTTCACATAATCTGTTCTTTAAGTAGAACATTGCAAAGGTTTGTATTGATAGCATTTTTGCCAGGTCTTCATCTGTTTGTTCCTAATCATAAGGCTAAACAAACATGTTAAATATGGTTAGTTTCATATACTGTTTGGAAAAAATAGATCAACTTCAGTGTTTGGTAGATTATTAGTCTCCATTTTTTTAATTTATTGCATAATAATTTTATCTTACAGAGGAGTTTAAGTAATACAGAAGATGAATGTACTCACCTGAAAGAAATGAATGAGCGGACTCAGGAAGAATTAAGAGAATTAGCTAATAAGTACAATGGAGCTGTAAATGAAATTAAAGATCTTTCTGACAAGCTAAAGGTAATGACAAAACTTCATCTGATTTATGATGATGCTATAAGGCATGGAACAAATAAATGCAATTTAATTTTTGATGTAGCATTCAAAGGTTAAGGAACTTTTTAAGCAACAGGTAAATGAAGGAAAGATGCATGTAATGTTTACCATATTCTTCTGGTTTACATTTAATGTACCTGAAAGCGTCATCAGTTAAGTAAATTGCTAAAAACTTTCCTTTTTTGTTCACTCTGAAAGTTACCGTATTTTTCAAGCTGTAATACATTTTAATATAAACTTACATATGGTATAAAACTTTTTATTCAGCTGCTTTTGTATAGACAAATAAGTTTCAAATTAAACATTGTACAGTTAATGGGAATGAAAACTAGAATTAGAAATAAATTTCCATTTCATATTGCTTCTTCGTCCAGTTAAAAACATAACTAGCCTACCACATAATAGTAATATGGATCAGCTTCCAGGGGGAAGGAGGATGCTCTCAGGTTTATTATGTCCAGGTATATGAATATTTCAAGATCCTTTATCCTGGAGAACAAAATAACCACAGTATGATATAGCCTATTCTCCCAAAATCTCCAATTTAGATAAGTAGTAAAAGTGGAGGAGGAAGGTAATAGCATTCTCTTTGTAGACCTAAGACAGCTGTTGCATTTGTCTTGGATAAATACTGGAATTTGAACTTAGTTTCTTTGAGTCCTAATTCAGCACCTCAGATAAAAGATTTTTTCCTTTCTAAACTGAAATGTTAAATTGCTGGTCTTGAGGCAATTGGTTTCCCAATTATGAGTTAATCACTGATGATGAGTGTACACAGAAGGATCAAAATTGAAACTTATTACCTTGCTTTGAGAGAGGGGAATCTTTGAGACTTATTATCATGAAATCCAGCAAGGAAAAAGTTGTCTTTCAATCAAGTTGGCCTGTGCAGTGTACACGCAATTCAGAAGGACTCTTGGGTTTTGATTTGATTTGAGATGCTGGGAGACTCTGGGTGTTTCTTAGTTCTTGGGCCCTGGTATTGTTCCTATAAAAGTTAGATTCTTCAGACAAAAAGATATATTTGAGATTCTTTGTTGTTGTGCTCGAAGTAAAATTTATAGAAAAATAAGAGTAGAAAAATTATGCATTGTTTGCATTTTCTTTATATGATCAGCAAAGTAAGTTAAGTACATTTAGTTATACAAAAATCAAGGAAATCTATTCCTTTACGTGTTAATTTTGATTTGTTTGGGGATGTTTTTAATCTTTTTTTTTTGAGCAGGTAGCAGAAGGAAGACAAGAAGAAATCCAACAGAAAGGACTGTCTGAGAAAAAAGAATTGCAGCATAAAATAGATGAAATGGAAGAAAGAGAACAAGAGCTTCAAGCAAAAATAGAAGCTTTGCAGGCTGATAATGACTTCACCAATGAGCGGCTAACTGCTTTACAAGGTTAGTCACTAGTGGGGAAGAAACTTTGATTATTTGTTTTTCTTTTAATCTGTGAAATATCTTTTTCTTGGACTTCTATTTACAGTACGGTTAGAGCACCTTCAAGAGAAAACTCTTAAAGAACACAACAGCTTAGGTAGGTGCCATCAGTTTCTTGTTTCAAGCCGATTTCCAGATTTTCTGTTCAATTCCTTTTATTATAATAATCTAGTAGTGTAGGCGTCTGGCAAAAGAATAACGTTTTGGTTATCCCAGTGACGCGTTCTTCTGGGATCGCTGGTTGAGATCGCAGGCACGTGGCCACACCAGCCTGCCGGTAGAGGGCGCTGCTGCTGCGAGTGTTCGCTCCGTCTGGCGCTCTGCACCCCCCGCCTCCAGGGCTTTGAAGGCCTTTGTGTGTGTGTGTACACAGACACACGCGCACACACACACACGGGATTTTTTAAATGTGTATATATTTAATAGGCAGTAATCCTCTGGATGATAGTAATCTCTCATACGTTTGAATAGGAACATGATCTGTTAGTGCAGAAACAGACATTAAATTTTGCCTATTTTGTTTGATTAGATTAGATACTTAGAAAGAGGAGGTAGTATGAAAAAACAGATGCATTTCAGTGCTGTATTTATAAAGAAACAAAACCCAAACCATTTTGCTTGGTTCCCAAAATAATACCCTTTCTTAATCCTAGGCATACAAGTTGACGACTTCATACCTAAAATTAATGGGAGCACAGAGAAAGGTAGTGTATCTTAAGGCTACCTATTGTTTTATGGTTGATGTTTGAAGTTGAACAAATTCAAAATGTTCTTTAAAATTTTACTTTGAATCGTATTCTCTTGAAAAATGAGACTGAACTTCTCAACTTCTCTGACCAGCATTCTTTTGGCATAGACTTTCAGTCTAGGTTTTTAGAAAGTGCTGTAAAACATAATGAGCCAACTTGGAAGTCTTTTTTTTTCTTTTTTGTTTGCTTGTTTTTGGGCTCTCACTGGAATCAGTAGGAGTCTACTGAATGATGTCAGGCTTGTGACACAAGAAGGTGAAAAACTTCATGACTCTTTTGCTCTTAATTTTATTTTTCCCTTGCAACACAGATATAAACCATTTTTCTAGTAAGAGTATGGTAAGTAAAGCCAGGAAAACTTTTTTTTTTCCCCCCTAACTGTAACATACAAAAAATGTGAGTATATGAAACACATAGATAGTGAAAGCTAACTTTTTACAACTCAGGTGTGTCTTTGTGTAGAACAGGAATGAATAGAGATTAAACTAACTGATGGGGTTTTTTAAAGACCAATTAGTTAAAGCTAAGTATTTTAACTAATATATCTTAACATACACTTCAAGTTTTTTGAATAAAATTATCTGATAAGACTATGCCCAATATCGCATATAGCAAAGATTATTCCGGTTATAATTTTAACTTCACTAAATTGTTCCACTGGCTAAGATATCTTCATCCTTTTGTTAATTTAAGTTTTCCTTGCTGTAGCTTTCTTCAGCATTTGCTAGATAGCGAAAGCTCTGAGGAATGGTGCTGGTATTAGTTGGAAGGTTGAGGCACTTATATAGAGAAGTCATGGTTTTAACTAATGGTGTTTAAGGATTGCTGTATACATTTTTGAAACAAAATTTTAAAACTCTCTGTGCTCTAATTTGTGGCTTTTTACTATTTTTGCATTGTAAATTAAGAGCTTCTCAACTAGGGAGACTAATAGCAAAATAAAAAGTTAATTATGGCATAACATCATGCCTGTTTCTTCTTTAGGGCAGGAGGAGAGATCTGTTAAACACTGTCAGGAACTGTACAAAAACCTTAAATACTAGTTATCCCTAATGTCTTAGCATTTTAGGCATTTAGCTACGATGCATGCTGACTTAATGTCTGTTCCCAGTTCTCTGGTCTGCCATACTTTGTTTTTAGATATATTGATTCATCTTGCTGATGCATAATTTCAGGTTGGTAATACTCTTAATGCTTGATAGAATGGTTCAGAAATAATTTTTTTTTTTTAATCTTCCACCCCAGAAAATAGTTAACTTCTTTACAAAGAAAAAATGAGGTACTATATATTGTGATTTTTCATTCTAGTCATGTAAATTGTAGAAAGACTTTGAAAGTTAGGTTGTTGGAGGTTATTAGAAAAACATGCAATACTGAAAAAAGTGGCCTAGAGCTAAACTGAAACGTATAATAAAAGCTTTCAAGCTTCAATTGCAAATACATAATGTTTTAGAGAAGTAACTAAAAACATCACACTAAATACGATTTTTTTTTTTTTTTTAACAAACACTTCTGTTTGTTTTAAATTCATTGTCAGGAATGGCAGGAGAGTGTTAGCTTTTGCAGTACCGCTACCTCTTACCAGTCTGAGTTTAAAAATATCTTAAATATTTCAAACTTAAATTTCAATTATGTGATTATAACAAACATCATTGTATCACTGATCTTCACTTTCTTGACAAAGTCAAAGAGGCAATCGCTTTTTGACTTATTTTGGATTGTATAATAAATACCACCTGGATGGATGCATGAAAACACAGATTCCTCCATCCTAGGAGTAACAGTAGAACTTGTGCTTAAACCTGGGAGTTGTAGGAAGCTGTCTGCCAGTTTCTTTTCCTTTGTTACAGACAACATATGACTGCTCATTCAAGTTGTCTTTCTGTGTGTTGATACAGTCTCTCACCTTTTCTGTCATGCATCTACCATGCTATTCTATTTTTCTATATTTTAGCGTAGTTTTCCATGTTTTCCATTATTCTATCTGTTGTACCACATTCTTCTGCATCTCTGCTATACCCAGTCCATCCACATTTCTCTGGCATTTTAGAGCTTGCTGGCCCGTGTTCTCTTCATGACAGTATGTGCCTTTCTGTATCTTCCTGTCCTTTATCTAGCTCTCATATATTGACAGATGGCAGTATTTTTCTCTGCCAGATTTGGAATTTTGTTCTCTTGAAAGCAGCAGGAGGCAGTTACTATTTTTTTGCCAAGTAGTCTAACATTATTTCAGAAGAGCTAAGAATTTAGGGGTTATAATGTAGATTCAGCAACTTTGGCAGTGAAAGAGGTTGTAGGTATTTTCAATAAGGGAAAGACTTCAGAGTTGAAGGCAGAGATCAGAAATTCAAAATTTTGGGGTTTTTTGTGCTAAATAGCCCGTATGGGAATTTTTTTTTTTTAAAAAAAATAATCTCTTCTATCTGCATACAAAGGTATACATACTTTCTCCCCAGTCATCAGAGGAAAATGGTGGTAAAACCATGGAAAATCAGTATGCTTTCTAAGATTTGTTTTGTCTGTCTCTCTCAAAACTTCAGCTCAAGTCCTCAAGTTATGTTTATAGGCATACCACCTAGCTATTGCAAGAATTAGGATTCTATGTTACTTTTTTCTGTGGCTGTCCGTAACATTAAACCAGCTGTGCTTTGAGTAGAGGAGCTAAGAACTCATGTTACAGTCTTTCTACAGTCTTTTTATAACAAAGTGTGTTAAGATGATGATGGGTAAGCATTCATTTTCTCTCATTGCACACAGACAAATTCTGGTGCAGAAGAGGGTAACTTGCTTATACATAAAGCCACTAATGAAGGTTGTATAGAACTGAGTTATTTCAATAGGTAGTATATTTCTCAAGGAGTTGCACTACACCTGGCTTTTGTATTTAAGTTTTGTGAGCTGCATATTATATAAATAAAGATGTGAGAAATTTGTATACAGTCACTTAGAGGATAATGTAAAAAGGCTAAAAAAAAAAAAGTTTATATGTAGAAAATAAATGTTACAGCCATGGCTCTGTGTTTTAAAAGCCCTGTCCTTGTGGGTTAGAAAGAAGTTTACATTTTAGAGTAACTTTTAATATAATAAAGCTTAGTAGTATGTATTTCATCTGACCTGCTATCAGAAGCTAATGTTTGAACCATTTTTTTAGAATGTAATGCATTTTGCAGGTTTGTGTACTAAAAAGCAGCCTTTTCAGATTGTTAGATTCTTGAGGTCAAATGATATTTGAGATCCTTCAAAAAAGAAGTGTTAGCACCTTTCTACTTGAAAGTTCATGGTTCTGATGGAGTTGGGAGCTGAACAAGGTCACATAGAAGGACTTGGGTAAACCTGGAAATTGAGCCTAGTTTTAGGATCTCTACTGTCTTCCTTTCAGAAAATGTTGTTTCACTGCGGTGAAACTTTGTTTAAAAAGTAAAGGGAGATATTCAGCAACACTTTCAAAATAAATGGTTTTGCATTTCTAGAGGATATTAGACATGAAAAATAAACATGAAGACCAAAGAAAAACTTAACTAAATGCCCTTTTCAAGCTAATAAAATGCCGAGGAACGTAGGTTAAATGTATCTTATTTCTTCAATGCTTGGATTTGGTATTTGCAATTATCCATGTCTGATTATGAATTAACAAATAGGAGGAACTGGAGACATCAGTGCTATGGAGTTGCATGTTTCAGTAGTGTATCATATGTATTCTGAATTTATTGTGATTTAAGTATCACTTATGTGCATTAATATTTTTGCTAAAATTTTGGAAGTTGTCAATGGAAATTTGGCGGAAGTCACTTGTAACCACCTAACCTGAAAGAGCAATACAGCAAATTGCAAGTGCAGAATGTTTGGGCTTTTAATAATTGGTTCTTACTAAATTTTCTTAAAGTTTGGGGTTTTTTAATAACTTCTGTTGAGGTAAGGGGCTTTAATTATGCTTCAGAACTGCTATTAGATGTTAGTATTTAAATACCCTTTGAAAATGCAGTTAACGTACTTCTGATCAGTTCAAGAAAATAATCTATTTTCTAATATCATTCAGACATTTTAATTACGTGTCTTGTCTGCTTGCATATTAACTCAGATTTCAAAAGTTCACTGTAAATACACAATTTAAAATATTGTTAATATGACTTTCAAATTTTTTGTTGAATCAATTTGAAAATGACAAGAAGATGTAAACTTAAGTGTTTCTTTCTTTACTAGAGCACTTTCTTTCAAAGAGTGGAGGGGACTGCACTTTTATTCATCAGTTCATAGAATGTCAGAGTGAGTACAAGAGTGTTCATCACATTTGCTTAAAAACAAACAAAACCAGAAAAAAAACAGAAAAGGTGGATAAAAACCAGAATTTGCCCCTACTATTTAATGTTTCTGAGCATAGAATTGTGGCACTGTGTTGTTAAGCAGATGCCCGTAGTAGTAAGAGGATGTCTTTGCTCTTGCAAAGCGATGATCACATTGTCTCTTCTTAGCGGTTAATCCATTATTGTCCTCCAACCAATAAAAGACTGGTAATGTTGCCACATGGTATTTAATACTGAGTGTAATTTTTCACCTGTTACAAAGTAAAAAGTTGAAAGTGTAACACTGTCAGTTTAAGCAAACATGACAGGCAGCAGTAAGACAGAGATTAGGTAATGATGCCTTTTCTTCATTTCACATGTCTGTAATTTATCTGGTAATTAAAGGTCTTACCCATTCTTCACATTAGTTGTTACAAAGAACAAAACGCAAAACAAGACCTTCATTTTTATGTGGAAATCTAACATTGTTTTTAGAAAATTAGAGCAAATATGCAACACCAGTTTTCAGAAAGATGTGTTATTCTGGAATGATAAACATGTTTTTCAAAGCAAATGGCTTTTAAAAATGAGTAATGAAACAGTACAGTCTGCATATCTATAATTAAAGAAAAACTTAAGATGTTAATACTTTTTATCCATTGGGAGAAAAATAGCATGAGGATGAAGAGAGAAAAGTACTCTTAAACTTCAAAGAAAACTCCTTTGTAGCATAAAGAATTTTTTTTTTTAAGATTTTGCAGAAATTATGTACCTGAAGTTGAGCAGAGAGAAGCAGAAATAAGACAGTATCTTTTTTTTTGACATTATGCCCATTGGACTCTTCCCTTTTAAATTTCAGTAAGGAAGTGTAACAGACTTGTTTGTCTTTACTCTGTGTGATATTGATTGCAGTGCTATAAACTGAAAAACGGGATACTGCTAATGTTTGTCTAAGAAAATTTAAACTTTATTTGAAAAATGTTCATTTTTCAAAGTGAATGACTGCTAGCTGTCTTCTGTCAGGCTGAAGTTTAAAATTATTTTAAATTTTGGAAAGATCTTGTATGAGTCCTCTTTATTCATTACATAAAAGTGAACTGAAGTTAAATGTGTTAAAATTTTGTCTAGGCTGAAAATGAAGAGCACACTAAGTGATGTTCAAATACAAAATGGTTCTCTGTTTTCATTGTTTGTATGTTAGCTTAACCTATTTTAGCAAAACTCATATTGGTATCTCCTCTCTCCATTGAGAAGCAAAAGTGACTATCAGGATCTAGTACAAGCTTCTAATATGAAATTGAAGTAGTAATAAGAGAGTAAAACAAAGATGTATTTACTTATGCTTCCCCTTTCTGGAGAGACTGAAAGCTAAAGACACTGTAAGGCCTTGATTGCCTTATTTTTAAAAGAATAAATATGAGTTCAAAGGGTTCAGTATTCTGCATTTTTTGTGACAGTATAAGTCTTTACTATCTAATAAAGTATAAAAAAGAAATCTATGTCAGCAGCTCATGTATATATTCTTGGACTGAAAGTTTGCCTTTCCCATGTTCAAATCTGTTTAGTCAGGCCCCACAAAATCATGAAGTTAAAAACCCTGCAAACTGCAGGATCTGTTATTTTCATTTTGTATATATGTGCTTCTCTTCAGTCCTCCTCCTGCTTTTTGCTGTCTGCAGCGGTGAAGGTTGTGATCTAGTGGGGGAAAAAAAAAATAAATTGTAGTTTCAGAGATCACCAGGAACCGGAGCTTTAAGACATGCAGCAAATACTTAAGTGTAGAACTATATCATAAAGATTGGAAAAATTGAGAAACAATATTATAGTTCATTATATGATATTATGTGTTTTTTTGCTCAGAGGTTTAGATATTGAGAGAGGAGCAGGTTTATTATTTTAAAAATAATATGATAAAAATCCCAGAAATTAGGAGTCACTCCTTTAAGTTGTGTTATGTAGAATTTGCTGCTTCATAATAGAAGCAGAGGAATTAAAACTACAGGGTCTGCAAACTGTAAGAGAAATCTAAAAAGAAGGGAGAATTGAGACAACTGTGCTTTGTCCAGAAGAGAAGGTTCTGCCTTGTGCTGGTACAGTGGGGAAAGTGTGCATCTCCACAGTTCTGGGGAAGAAGTACTTAAATTGGGAAAGCACAAGCAGAGAAATGAGAAAAAACACCTTGAGTCAAGGAAGTGGAGTATATAAGATAACACAAAAAGGAAAATTAGATCAAAAAACAATCTCTCATATAAACAGTTGCTATAGCGGTGTAAGGCAATTGAAAGTGCTTATCAATTAAGAGCAATCAAAACCTCTCAAGATACTAAAGCTGGAATTTTTTTTGTGGGAGAGAAACAATAGGACACTGAAATTTTAGTTGTGATGCAGCTTGAATGCTTAACTTGGGTACCATTGTTTGTGAAATCCAGCTATTGTAGGTTTCTAAAGAATTTTTTAAATGAATATTTTTATTTTTTTTTTAAGCCAAGTAGGGCTCATGATATCCAGTAACCTGTCCTGACCTACAACATCTGTAGAATATTACAAAATCTTGTTCTGAATGATCTGCGAAGTCTGTTACTTTCTGATCATTACAATCCAGTTCACCTGTTGCTCATTTCATAACTTTTTTTTTTAGTGACCCCTGGTGAGAACCAGTAACATCGACAGCAAAAGTCATGGTGCTTCCTTTTGATTAGTACATGATATGAGTTATTACCAAAACTGGTGATGATGTATAGATGAGAGATTTGATGCCCTGCTAGCTTCCTATCTTTCACTCTAACTCTTCTTTGTGTCCTTATTTTTCCCTCATTTTGTGGTTTTTGCATTTATGATTTTAAGTGCAAGTCGTCTTTTTTTCCTTTTTACTAAGTTTTTTATTTAATTTTTAAATTTATTGATCTAAAATTGAGTAGGTTTTGGATGGATTGAATGGCTATTTTCAACTTTTTCATGCATTAATGGCCTGCAGGTGGCAAGTAAACTTAAAGCTGCTTTATCACCTTTTTCAGATGGTTTGGAATTTGTGTGTTGCAGGCCGAGTTTCCTTTCACTGGTCTTCAAAACTGGCCTCCTTCAAAGACTAATTTGATACAAAACATAAATGTCTTGGGGGCATGTTACTTAAGTAATTATTGTAATGTTAACTGATCTTAACTATTATATTTCACATAGTTATAGGCAACCTAGATTGAAAAGGGAGTTTTTAACTGGAAAAGATTGAAAATGATGAAAACCTAAAGGAAAGCTGCCTTTTGAGCTACATTCACCAGGAAAAAGAAACATGGACTATCTTAAAGATGAACTGAAAGCTTAACTTCAGATTGTTTCAGTAAAAATTATTATTATAATTTATGTGTATCAGTAACTCTCTGCTTTTTGTTAAGTAGTGACTGGACAGAATGAAAGATAAAAAATTATTTGTGCCAGAAATTAAAGCTAGGATCCTGGCCCTGAGTTATATTTTGGTAGCTAAAAAAAGTACATCTTCATTCAGGGAAAATGTGGATTGATTTAAAAAAAAAAAAAAAAAAAAAAAAAAAACCAAAAAAAACAAAAACAAACAAAAACAAAAACCGCAAAAACAACCACACAAACAAACAAACAAAACACCAAAAAAGCAAACCAAAACCAACCCACAAACAAACCAAGAAAAAAAATTGTGAAGTTTTCTGAAATAGTAGTATGAAAATATGCAGAGATCTGAAAAAGGGAAGTTCTAAAGATACAGGTATGTTTGCTTTTACTTATTGTTTTCTGGATTCTGCCATTTTTAGGAACTAGGGTAGTTAGTTTGCAGAGTAAGATTCTATTTAGTTCAATGACATCAGCATGCAATGTTTATTATCTAAATACACAGGGGCATGCTGAAATAAACTATTTCTTGTTGGCTTTGAAATATGCTAACCCTAGCATTCTTAAAACACAGAGCATGCTTGCTTGTTTTGTAAACTAGGAGAGGTGTCAGCCACCAAGGGCAAGGAGCTGGCTGTACCAGCTTCGTGTCACCCTGGCCGAGGGGACTTGTGTCTTGCTGCTGAAGTTCTTTGCTGAAGAAGTAGTGTCCAGAGGAAAACTTTTGTACAGTGGCCCTTAGAAAACAGTGAACCACCATGGAAAAGAAAAAAGAGAATTTTAAGTCTGCAGGTTTTTCTAGTCATAGAAATTGAGTATTCTTTAAAGTGTAAAGAGCTGCTGAAAAGGTTTGAGTTTGGAAAAACATCTGAGTCAAGAAGAATAGTTTCTTTGTTTTGTACTATAATTATTTTGGTTTTAACAGTTACTGAATTGTGAAAACTCCAAGATCCATCAATTCATTATGCTAAGTTTTCTTCTGTAAACTGATTATAGAAGCCCATTTTAAGCTAACAGTCTAGCATAGATTAAGTGTTACCCCTTCGGATCAAGCAGTTGATAGCTACTTTGAGTGTATGGCTTTTGCATTCATCTAATTTTTTCAGGCATATGGGCAGAATTCTTTAGCTACTTTCTTGTTGCCTTCCTCCTCACCCCCCTTCCAGCCACAGCTGAGTCCTGGAATAATCACATATGAAAACTTTTAGAATAGATTTTTTTAAATGGAAGCAGGCTCATAATGCCACTCCATAACTCTTCACTTGCGGCTGCAGTAACTTGATTCCCTCCACGGTGCCTTCCTCAGCCTAGGCACAGCGACTGTCTCCAGCTCTGACAAACTCGAGACTGTTCTGAACTTGGATGATGAGTGATCTCCTACAGTTGCTTAAGACCTGAAGCCAATCCTGAAAATCCAGTGTGCTGTTCAGTGTATTTCTGAAGCACTATTTGTAAAATGTTACAGGAATGCAGGACAATATTTGTAGATAAAAGTATATGAAGGGAATATCTTTTAGACCGGTTTGTCTGGCTGTGGGGGTGGGAAAGGAACAGGACAAGTTCTTGGACGTGCAAACCCTTCTTCAGACCTCAGGGGTTTTTGTCTGAAAGCTTGTCTCCTACCTAGAGTTGAAAAAGAGACCTCCATGCAAAGGTTGCCCTGCCTCTGTCCTTAGTTTGTCATGGTTAGAGCAACATGGCATCGGAGGAGTACAGAGACTTCTTAATCTTCAGAGCTACTTGAAGGTCGAAATGCTGACTAAAGGTCACTTTAAAAAAAAAAAAAAAAAAAAGTCAAAAAGGATTTACTGTCAACTGGCTTCCTTAATCTGAACTCTCCTGCATGTGCTGTGCATCCAGTCTTCTCGGCATCTCAGTTACCTGTTAACAGCACATGGGGTAAACAGCAAAGTGGGTTCCCTGCCTGATTGTCAGGGATCCAGCAGGCAGAGCGTAGAGTAGATGCAGAGGCAGCTTCAAGCCTGGTGTTTCAGTGGGTGTTAACAGTTTTCAACATCATTGAAATTGCAAAATCTACTGCATAGAAATTGGTGATGTGATCTGTAAGACATGACCCTTGATAATTTTGCATGTTGGCATCGCTAGCTGGTGGTTAAGGAACTTAAAATAGTGAAATCTCCTCTGAAAAATAAATTAATTTATGATTCAGTAGTCCTTTTACTGTCTTTGACTAATCCAGATCTTTTCTTCCCTTGGTTTTACTGTTTGCCTTCATGTCCTAGCTGGAGTTAGGATGAAGTTAGCAATCTAGTTTCAAATTCTGTGGTTCAGGATTGTATGCACCTGACATACATGAATACAGTTTCCTGTCAATGCTATATGTAAACTCAGTTTTTGTGAACCTGAATGTAATGCATGCACAACTTTCTAGAAGTTTGTGCAGCGCTCTGAACGCTTTAAGCT
This sequence comes from Podiceps cristatus, assembly GCA_000699545.1. Classification (NCBI taxonomy): domain Eukaryota; kingdom Metazoa; phylum Chordata; class Aves; order Podicipediformes; family Podicipedidae; genus Podiceps; species Podiceps cristatus. The sequence continues at coordinate 871 of JMFS01041502.1, read as the reverse complement.
AAGAAAGGCTATTTCTGTGTACCTTTCATAGGCACTCTTAAAGCAGTTGTCATGCAGAGGTGGCTTCTCGGTTGCTGTTTTACTGTGATGTATTTCCAGATTTCTTCTGTATTTGGTGGATATATATTTCAGGCAGCCAGGTCTTAGAATTCCTTTTTTGATAACAATAACTTGAGAAATGTGTTATTTATTGCTCCCAGTTAATTAAAAAACCAAAACAAAACACCAGAAAAACCCCCACAAACAGAAACAAACACAAACATAAAATTTTAATTTTCCTAACTTCTCATTAGCGAACTGAAGCATTAATAATGTAAACTAATGAATTGTAGAAGAAATAATTATGCACTTTATCACAAAGTTCCAGTAGTCTTGTATGCTCTGTTTCATTATTCCATGCCAGAATAAAGTTTTTGTTCAAGCCTGAATAGGAAGTAATATTATCAGCTTTTAATTTGGTCATGGAATGTAGTCTACGTAGATGCGCGCAGGGAAAAGCTTGCTTAATTTGAGCTTGGAAAGTAACACTTATTTTGTTTGGCAGACAAGATCATAGATGAAGGACATCTAACCAAAGTGGAAGAAACAAGGCTTTTGAAAGGTTAGACTTCTGGATTATTTAACTGTTTTTGAAGCATGTTTTTATGTCACTTCAGTGCATGTTCTGTCTTAGACTAGCAGTTTGAGTTTTGTTGAATACTCACTTAAGGAAAAAATCAATGAAGGGGAGGTATATTGTTTACTGAACTCTGCTCCAAATACTTTTGCAGGGTAAAAAGGTTTAAAGGAAATAATTTTTGAAGACTGAGTGCATGAAATGCTAGTCTCAGTTTGGACTGAATTCTTACCCAAATGTGCATTTAAATATATA
>KL265053.1:5792-19586 GCA_000699545.1 Podiceps cristatus | reverse complement strand
AAACAGCCGCCGGGCAGGAGCGTGAGGGGCCGGGCCGCGCCCGGGCAGCCCTGCCCGAGAGTCGGGCAGCTGCTTATCGCGGTGGCGAAGCGGAGAAGGTCGCAAGACGAGACTTGAAATTCCTTGGTGCTGCCCGTTGGTGTTTTTTTTCTGAAGTGTTTTCTATTAGTTCATATTCACAAGCGCCAGTATCGTGTGCAATAAACGTTTAATTGAAAGAGGCTAAGCAAGATATGTTGACATAAATTATCTAAACCCAGCGCATGTAGTTCTCCGATAGGCTTATTTAGCCGTTCAGCCTGAGCGGTGTAAGAACTCCTGTAGGTAAGTTACTCTGTTGCGTGGCTGTCTGTACGCGCTGTGCCTCAACTCCAGGGGTTGATGGGCACTCGACGGGTACCAGGCGGGGGTGGCCGCGATGGCATTCGCCTTTGCTTGCTGTAAGGGTTTGGGGTGCGCCAGGGCTGCCGGGGCGTTCTAGAACAGCTTCGCTTGGAAACGACTGTCAAACAGACCTTTAGATGCTGTTTGAAACCTTGTGTGCAGAGGTGATCAGGTACCGCTTCTCCCTCTTTCTTTTTTTCTCCCTCATCCTAATCTGAAGACAGCTAGATTTGGGGGAGTTGGTTTATAGGCTGGAGTACATCTTCTGGATCAGCTAGAGGGGGGAAATAGATATCAAATATTAAAATAAGTTTAGTTCATAAATTGTTGCATTTTTAAAAACAATTATATCAGCTTTCTCAGATTTTACAGCTGCAAACGTCCTTTAAACTGTTTTTTCAAGTGTTTGGGGCTACTGTTTGCATAAACCACTCCTCTTATGCCTTGAGTTTTTAATCTTTACAGAGGTAAGCGTTGAATGGTCGCAGCTGTTTTTAATGATGGAAATCTCTATGTTCTCCTGGTATAAAGGCATGGTCATACTGCTTTGATATTTAGTTTCTTATCAATTATGTTTATTTTCAAAATCAGCATTGAAGACGCATCCCCAGCACTCGCTAAAGAAGCCAGCTTTTGGTGCAGGCTTTCTAGAGTGGCCCAGGAAGCAGGGAAGAGCTAGTCGTTAATGAAATAGACTGCTCGTCTTACACAAGCATTCCCTTTTCCTGTAGGACGAAAGCAGTATAGCGCTCTGTGTAGTCACATCGTGTTCATGTGACTTTTAAATGTCATAAACTGTTCATTTTTATGGACAGTTACCATCTAAAGTTGCAAAATTATGAACTGTTTACCTTAAAGGAAAGAAATTGTATTTATATAATTGCCAGATGATGTATACAATGGGGAATAGCAATAATTACTTTTAATAAACAGTTATTGGAAGACGTGCAGAGTAGACTGTGTGGACCTTTTAAGGCTATGCCAAAGTACCTTAAGGCTATGCCAAAGGCTTGGTGAACTCCTAGGAAACACGAACTGCTGTCTCGTGTGTTGAAGCTGCTGAAGGTAGGGTATAAATATTTTTCCTTTCTGTCAGTTTTTTTCCCCAACTTTATTTTTGATGGTTTATTAATGTGTGTGTTGAAGTGAAAGCAAGCAGTCTCTTCTCTTTTCAGGCTTTCAGTGGGAAAGGATTCAGGAGATAGAGAGTAGGGTGGGGACTTTTTAAAGTGCAATACTTACCTGCCCACTTCTCTGAGGAGAAGGGAGGGAAATGGGAGTGGCAGTTGGTGCAGTGCATTTGAGGATGATGGTCTCGCACTGTTCTTCATCCCGAATAGATTCGCAGCAAAGAGCTATTGTGTTCTATGTGGGTATTGTATTACCTAGAATCCGCTAGTCCTGAGGATCAGCTTGAGTCGGGAGGAGGTTCGGCTGAGTGCCTGACGCCCCGGCTTCAGGCGGTTGAGGCCGAGCGGTTTGGCAGAGCAGCACGCAGCCAGGTCCGGCTGGGGTGGCGTTGGCGCAGGAGGGAAGGGCTGGGCAGCGGCATTTGGCAGGAAGATCAAAATGAAGAGTGGGAGGAAGGTGGAGTCTGTCCTGAGGGGCGGGAGGAACCCCTGACATGGGAGCTGTGTGTGGGAGCAAGAGAGCGCGTGGAAGGGGCTAGCCTAAACGCTTCTTGTGGCCTCTGACGCTGGTTCGTTGATACGGACCAAGTCTAGTGCTGAGAGTAGTTTTTTCTTTGCAGAGTTATTGCTTAAGCCAAAGTTATTGCTTAAAGCCAGGTCAGGTAGGTGTTGAGGGTACACGTCAACATATATTTATTTTGCAAAGAAGTTACAAATTTGTATGAAGTAGGAGAATTGAATAAATCTGAACATAATTCTTTATTTGGAATAAGCGTCCACCAGGCTCACACAGGAAAACTGTACTGAATCACTTTTTTCCCTCAGTAGCTACTTGTGATAGTATTTCTTAGAAGAACCACAATGATCATGTGTGAAAATGTGGCTGCTATTAAGATTTTTTTAATTGTGAATTAGGCTCACGAGTGAATTGATGAAGGTCTGTGGTAAAATACATGGGTGCCTGAAGCACTTGAGACACTCTTGGCCGATAATTCATGCCCAAGTTCTCCTTCAGTCTTCACTGCGTGAAACTGAATCTTTTTATTTCCACAGGATCTAGTACTGCAAAACAGCAGTAACCTCGGCCATGGAGAACGCAGATAACGCAGAGGAGGAGAAGCCGACTGTCAGCAACGACAGCACCGACAATGGCGCTGAAACAGCAGCAGAAGAACAGCAAATGGACTTCAGTACAGAAATTATGAGCGTAACTGAGATGGAACAATCGCCTGATAGTTCCCCTGACTTGAATGAAGAGAACACCCAGGAGAGTGAAATTCCAAATATTGAAAGTTTGCAGACAACAGATATTGATGCTTGCTTCCCTCCAGATTTTGACAAGTTCTGGAAAGTAGTAGAGGACAATCCCCAGGATTTCACAGGATGGGTATATCTACTACAGTATGTAGAGCAGGAGGTTAGTACGTGCCCCCTTACTCCTTAGCCTTCCAGAAATAAACGAAGAAAACCAAAGCAAGTCTTGGATGTTCCAGTGACAAATCTAGAACTGTACCTCAGGCTTTCATAGATACTGGTTTAAGACAGTTGCCCTTGCCAGTGTTGTCAGCAGAGATCACAAAATGAAGACAATCATTTTTAAGACAATGTTAAAACAATAGATGTTTTTAAAACCTGTGAAGGTTTTTCTGAGGAAAGGGTTCATTGCTTTTATTGTGTATTTCTTACAGAACCACTTACCAGCTGCCAGGAAAGCATTTGACAGGTTTTTCACGCATTATCCATATTGCTATGGGTATTGGAAAAAGTATGCAGACCTCGAAAAGCGACATGACAACGTAAAACAGTCTGATGAGGTATGTAGGTAGCTGGGCGCAGCTATTGCCACCGGTCCTGTTAGCCAAATAATGACTAACCTACTGCGAGTCATTTGGCTGCCAGTACCTGCCATGTATGGCCAGGTTTGTAGGGATTTTGTTTGCACTTGTCACGTCTGTGGCATTTCTAGCTAATGTTTTTTCTCTTTGTTGGCAGGTGCGTTAAACCTCTACAGTTTGTCAAGCTTTGCAGTGCAAGCCTCTGTATTACACTGCAGCTTAACAAGTAGGGCAGGGCTTTTCTGTCACTTACATTTATTACTCATTTTCAAAACAATATAGTTGGTTTGCTGGTCACAATTGCTACATCTTATTGCATTTTTGGTCAGACGCTGTCAATGATGCTCTAATGGGTCTGTGCCCTATGGTCTGTACCCCAAAGCCTGCCCACACAACCTGGTCAGAATGCAGGGACCGCTGCGCTTTGAAGATCAAGACTCTGCACGTGGAGATCAGAACATTGCCATGTTCTATCCAACCTCCACCCAAATGGTAATGGTAGATTATTTAAACAAAATTCCAGTAATTAGTATTTCTAAGGTTCACCGGATAACACAGTGTTGCCTCTCTATTAGGACACCACTAAGTATTTGAAGTACAGTTCATGTTCTTTTCATAGGTTTATCGCAGAGGGCTTCAGGCAATTCCTCTTAGTGTTGATCTTTGGATACATTATATAAACTTCTTAAAGGAGACCTTGGACCCTGCTGATCCTGAAACTAACAGTACTATTCGAGGGTAAGTCGAGAGCGGACTGAGGGATACAAGAAGCCCACACCTATAGTTACGTGGCAGCAGAATCAGGTTAATATGTCCGAGCGGAGGGGCGAGCTGGTAACAGCCTGCGGGTATTTTACGGACTTTAAAGAGATGATGGAGCCAAATTCCATAAGAAGGGGTAGATCATACAGTGTGGCACAAGGGTCAAAAGTTGTGACTTGAGAGCTTCAGACTAGACGCTAGGAAATACTTTCTGCAGCACTGGAACAGGTTCCCCAAAGAATATTTGGAATTTGATTCCTTGGAGGTTTGCGAGCTGTGGCTAGAATGTGTCCGACCTCACCTGTTGCTGGCAGTGCTCCTGGTTAGAGGAGAAGGTTGGAGTAAAGCTTGACCCAAAACCTTATTTGAAGTTTAACTGAAGCAGCTTCTGGCTGCATGATTGATGTGTAGCTTTTGTGCGTTAAACTCCTAAAGTAACAGTTTTAGAATTCTTACAAGATAGTGGTAAAGATTGTGTGTTTTCCTGATATCTTGCATTTCTGCAAGTGCCTTTTTCTGTTGTCTTTATTTGTTCTGTTGTGCTAATGCTGGAGGAAAAAAAACCCTGCGAACTTTCTGAAATTGTAGAGGTCTTGCTACAAATATCTGGAAAATATTTTGAAAAATTTAAATAATGTAAGTGAGGATGCTTGTAATCTTTAAATGAATGAGAGCCAGAACTCTTCTTCCTTGTTCTCTCACCACATCCAGAAAGAATGTAAAATTATTTTATTTTTCAGAGCCTATGAACATGCAGTCTTAGCTGCTGGGACAGATTTCCGTTCTGACAGGCTATGGGAAATGTATATAAACTGGGAAAATGAGCAGGGAAACCTAAGGGAAGTTACGTCCATATATGACCGCATCCTTGGAATTCCAACACAACTCTACAGCCATCACTTCCAGAGGTAAAGAGAGAAGAAAGATTTAGTTATTGCTGAGTTTCTTAAGCACATGCTAACCTGCTGCTGTAAATGTGATAATGTTCACTCGCAACAAGAGCTTGAAATAGTTACTGAGTTGTATATATTTATTTACTTAATGTACTCATACAGCTTGACTCACTGTTTTAAAGTACTGATACACATTTTGGGAATTTGTTTTTAGATAAATTGACAAGTTCTGCTGTGGAATAAAGGCTTTGGAATTGTGAGGAAGAAGAGGGTGTCTTTGAAAAATCATAATGAGCAGTTTTGAACTTTAGTTCCTCATACAATGCTCATGTGTAGTGGAACGTCAATTCAATTGAGAGAAATACTTGGTTAAGTTTTAGATAGAAATCTGCATTAATACAGAGAGGCTATGGGGGACCCAGAAACCTTAGGTTATGCACTGGTCTTCCCCGTAATTTCTACAGACCTTTTGGTTTTGAAAATAACGTATCTTCCTCTAAAACCGATTTTGTCCTTTGCCATCAGTTTTACATGGCAGGTGGTCTGTCTTTGCCACTGAGCTTCATCATCCTTTTATTTCTCTCAGAAGTGCAAAGCTTTTGAAATCTGGCAGAATTTGCATTTTGCCTGTACGTTGTCCAAAGTTGCGTTCGCAGTGTTGCTCTAGATCGACGAAGTAATGCAGAACCCCACTAGGATTTATGACTGTTCTCTGGTTATGCGGAGTACGGCAACACGAAACATCGACTTTGTTTCGACCTGTTTCTAACCATTCTTAGGTTTAAAGAACATATACAAAACAACTTGCCTCGAGACCTTCTGACTACTGAGCAGTTTGTTCAGCTGCGCAGAGAACTAGCGTCTGTCAACGGCCACATTGGGGAGGACGCGCAACCTGGAGACGACCTGCCCTCTGGTACTGAGGATATAACGGACCCTGCCAAGGTACGTACGCAGAGGGTGTGCGTAGGCGTTTCTTGTCTTTCAGGCACACAGCAAGGCGAGTTTATTTGCAGACAATTTAGTGTATCTGTAGCTGAGGTGTTCCCGTAGTTCTCTTGTGTGTCACTGCTCTTTGGCTCATGCAATAACTGCGTTTGTCTACAGGACATACCTTTCCAGTGTTTTCATAGGTATTAAAGAAATGGAGTTCAAAAGTTAGTGATGTACAATACTTGAGGAATGAATATTTATTATTCCAGTTAATAGATGAGGAACTGTGGTCTAAGAAAGCTCTTCATCGGCAGTGGTTTGTGCAGGCTCATAGCTTTCAAAGGCGTATGAAAGCTTGGAGCCATCCAGAGGAGTTGCTGACCGTGAAAATGCACGCGTACTGAAGCCAAATTTGGCTTGGATCCCAATTCATCTGTGATCTCGGGCGTCTTTAACATAAGAGCAAAGCCTTGGATAGAAAAGCTATTCAGTTGGGTTGTGCGAAGGGCCAGGGCACCGTCAGGGCAGCCAGCCGCCCCTTCCCCAGCTCTTCGGGGTAACGTTTAATGCGCCTGTGATGCTTCTAGTTTAGGCATATTGCTGTCATCAGACGATGCGTTTACGAAGCTGCTGCGGTGTCTACCTGTGTTACATTTTTAAACATTATGTTTTAGCTAATCACTGAGATAGAAAACATGAGGCACAGAATCATTGAGATTCATCAAGAAATGTTTAACCACAACGAGCATGAAGTCAGTAAGAGGTGGACGTTTGAGGAAGCGGTAAGTTTGTATTTTCTATGTAAAGCAGTGCGCACGAGAGTTTTGAACATAAGACTGGGAGCTTGAAATTTTGAGTAATGGTTAGGCCTGACAGTTTAAACTGTTGTGGGGCTTGGAACAAAGAGCAAAGGCAACTTTTGAGGACAGCTCTGTCGTCTGACGATTGAAAAATCTTTAAGTGGTATTTGGAGAGAGGCAAGATGCGTATTGTTTACTGAGCAGTCTTTAAATATACATGCTTGAAATGCTGTGTCAGTTAGTACTGCCTCGTGCGTCTGGAGTGTTGCAAAATAAGGGGATGAAGGTAATGCTAATTGAAAAGGTAAGCCGATACTAAAAGGAGAAAGAAATTTGTATGGTTTTGTATTTTAACGTTACACTTTAAATCTGAAGTCAGTTAACTTTTGTTTTCCAAAAGTAGCCATCACAACATGCAGCTCCTGTATAGAATGAATCAAAAGTAATTAATCAAAGTAATCATTTGCTCACTGCAAATACAGAACGTTTTCTATGTAGAATTAAGTTTGGTTACTTTTGAGAAAACAGCCTGACTTTTTTAGCTCTCATTTTTGTTTTTTGTTTTTTCCCAGGCAAATACCATTTTGCATAACATAGTTCTTGCTTTAAATTCCCTTTCTTTTTAAAAAGTTCATTAGAAATCTGTCCCAGCTGTTTAATACAGAGACTCCTTAACGGGTTACGTGATGTCAGAACTGTTAGGTTGCTTATTGCACTTTGTTTGACTAGGCCAGATACCTTAGAAGCCAAAGGAACTCAGAAACATAGTACGTAGCCAGTCCTAGACTAGAACGTGCCTGAGTCAGGTGGGTCACCCTTCCTGTCAGGCAGCAGCCCGAGGTGCTGTCACCAGCCCTGTGTGTTGCAGGGTCACTTCCTCCTCTGTCGTAGGAGGAAGCAGAGCACACAAAGAGTATCCTGAGAGTAGGCGAGGCTCAAATCTGCTGGTGTATTGTGGAAAAAGTGTTTGGAACTTGGGAGAATGCTAAAAGTGTGGACAAGCTGCAGAAAGCGTGCAAGAAACAGGGTGTCCTCTCTTGCTTCTCTCCAGAATACGTTTTCTACCAAGGGAGTATATATACCTTCTCTGTAGATACCACTATGTTGGATCTATGAGGTGTTTGAAATAGATTAAATATGCCTTTGTAACGGACAGAAATGAGGTAGGTAGGCAACAGATACCACCTAAGCGATGGAGACCGCTTAGACCTGTTTTACTATTGTTTTAGCGGGAACAATGTACCTGTGAATTTGTCAAAATGGGACCAGAGTATTGGGGTCCGTACTGGAGCTCGGTGAGAGGCATGAAAGGGATGACTGGCTTTAAATTTCCGGTGGCCTTGAAGAGTTGAATGTTACTGCTTACTTATTGTGCAGTGCTTTATCTATTTGTATGTATTTGTATCTGAGCTGGAATTGCAGTGCAGGAGAGGAATGATCAGGTAAAATTAACTATGAAGAGAGAAAAAGCAGAAGACCTCTGGAAGGCTGCTTTGCTACCTTGAGTTCAAAGCAACATTTAAACTCTCTCTGCTGGACTCTGTCCCACCCAGCTCCTTTTGTAGTTGTCAGTAAACACGCAGTCTTGCTAGCTCTTGGAATAATCAGCTTAATGTCAGTATTCAGTATGAAGTTCCATTCAGTGTTCCGTCTTTCCTTGCCATGATTCTCATCCGCATTGTGAATTTAATTTGTAGGATGTGCGCTAGTACGACAGCAGGTACTTCAGGTGGCTGTATGCACGTATGTGGACAGTATCCATCGTTGTTCGTAGTGTCGCTATGTTGTGGCCGCAGGTTTGCGAGGGAGAAACTGCGTTGAGTTCTTTCTTAGCTTCTGTAAACACTTGCACTCAGAAAGCTTTCTAGAAAAACGAGTTACTAGTCTAGAATGTAGTAGTGAGCAATGTCTCTTGATCAATACTTGGGTAACCCCAGCAGACTGACTTGAATAGATAACCACGTGTCCTTCTGGAGTTTATTGAAGTGGCATTACTTGAATGGTGTGTGGCTGTTTATTTTTCTGCAAGCGACACGGTGGCACGCCTGCTAGTCGTAACTTGCTGTACTATGACTCTTGCAGATAAAGAGGCCTTACTTTCATGTAAAACCTTTGGAAAAAATTCAGCTGAAAAACTGGAAAGAGTACTTAGAATTTGAGATAGAAAATGGCACTCATGAACGAGTAGTGGTCCTCTTTGAAAGATGTGTTATTTCATGTGCCCTCTATGAGGACTTCTGGATTAAGGTAAGGGAAGCGGTTTACCACCTATTTCCTACCGATTGCATACATTGATCTAGTGACTAACCTTTTGTACTCTTGTGGAATGTTGTTCATATATAACTATATCTGTTGCATTAGGAGATGGTCTGCTTGCAACCAGATTTGACTGCTGCATATGCCAACTTCGTTGCCTCTCTACGTCCTTCCTTACAGAAACTAGTCTAGTGGTTCAATAAAGGTGCTGAATGGGTTTAAACAAAAGAATTTTATCGTTCTGTCATGTTTTTAAAGACAAATACAAGCTTTACATTTTTCAATCTCTGCTCTGTTTTCAACTATAGTATGCCAAATACATGGAGAATCATAGTATTGAAGGAGTGAGGCATGTCTACAGCAGGGCTTGCACAATACATCTTCCTAAGAAACCAATGGTTCACATGCTGTGGGCTGCCTTTGAGGAACAGCAGGGTAAGAGCAACGTCAGTTTTTGCTGGGAGGGATTCTGTTTTTAAGAGGCTGTTGGATGTCTCATATCTTAAAGCATCTTCACCGGTGTTTTAGGCAACATCGATGAAGCAAGAAGAATCTTGAAAACATTTGAAGAGTGTATTCTAGGGCTAGCAATGATTCGCTTGCGGAGAGTAAGCTTAGAACGCAGACATGGAAACATGGAAGAAGCTGAACACCTGCTTGAAGATGCTGTTAGGAATGCCAAATCAATTAGTGAATCATCGTTTTATGCCATCAAATTAGCCCGACACCTCTTCAAAGTACAGAAAAATCTTCCAAAGGCAAGAAAAGTGCTGTCAGAAGCCATAGAAATTGACAAAGTATGTGTTCCCTTTTTGCTGTATTGAAAAAACAAAAACAAAAAAACCAAACCTCCTGATATTTTTCTGAACCTTTTTTTTTTTTTTTTAATATATGGCAACAATGATGACAGGAGTTAGAACTGTATGTAATGTTTCATTACTGCATGGAGACAGCAGTCCCTCTAAACTGATGTTGCCGTCTTTGCAGCTTCCAAATCTGGAAGTCTGCAGGGGTTTTCTCAGCTGAAGCACAACACACTGTGTAGCTTCAGTTTTCCTTTTTAGAATGTTAAATATTACAGGCACGTTCGCATCGCAAGGTGAACAAAACGGATTGCGAAGGCAGTGCTCATAGGTCATTTTGTATAACCACAGAAATATTTGGCACTCCAAATACTGTTAGATTACTGTAAGCTAAGTGTGTTGTGGTTTCGTAGTGTTAGATCACTTCTGTCTGTGAACCAAACCAGGTCAAAGATGATCAGAGTAAAAAAAAAAAAAAAATAAATAAATTTATTGACTATTCAAGCATATATTTATGATGTAGACGTATGTTCAGTGTTAAATACCTAACATGGCAGATGTACAATTTTTGATACATCTTTTGAACAGGAGAATACGAAGCTGTATCTCAACTTACTTGAAATGGAATACAGTGGCGATCTCAAGCAAAATGAAGAAAACATCTTGAGCTGTTTTGATAAAGCTGTCAATGGTGCATTGTCTATAAAAATGAGGATTACGTTTTCTCAGCGAAAAGTGGAATTCCTTGAAGATTTTGGTTCTGATGTAAACAAGTAAGATGTAATCTGTGCAATGGCCAAATTAGGGTCACGAAAAGAGTCCTTGTAGAGGCAGTAAGGAAGCGGTAGGGTTAGTGGCATCCATTAAATGCTTTCTTTTGTGCTGTCGATTCTTTGTGGGGAATAGTGGCTTTTCTACACCAAATTCCTGTTTTTAAATACAAATCTCTTTTCAAAAAACTATCCTTTTTTTTCTGAAATACTGAGTGCCTCATAGATCAAAATTATTCTGCCTGTAACTCCTTACTCTGCTTTTTGTGTTGCTGAATTTTATAAAGGATGATGCTTCTCAAAGCGAACGTGAAGCGCTCTGTGACGCGGGTAGCAGTTGCTGCTCCGTACCCTGAGCTGCTTCTGGAGGTTTCCCAACGGCATTGATTTGATTTCTGCGTTCAGAAGCATTAACAGTGCTCTGCACTGATGTGCCAGGGTCAGATACTGGCAGTGCCGCTTTTTAATTAAATGCTCGATATACTCTTTTCCTCCTAATTCTTCATTGTAAAACAAGCTCTTGTTTTTCTTTGTGTTGTAGTTAAATGGCTTGGAAGGACTAGCCAGGAGTTAGTTTTTCTCTGAACGTTCTAACTTGCGTGGCAGCTGAGCGTTGCAAATTTAGGATCCTGGGCAGACCAGACAAAAGGGAGTTTTCAGTTCCCAAATAACACCAGAGCACAGAATGGGCACAAGGAAGGGTCTTCACAAAAAGCAGCGTTGCCAGAAGCAATAGTTTTCCTGTGATACCTTGGGAACTGTGGTATGGAGCAGGTGAAATGATACTTGGCTATTTGTGGCGATTTTAGCTAGGACCTAAAAGCACTACTCTTTACTCAGCAGTGTATGGTTAGACTTGATATTGAAATAACGGCTCTTAGTGCTGCGTTAAATATACTTGTTCTTCCCGTGTTGTTTGGGAAAAGCGCTGGTAGGTGCTACTTTGGAATTGTAGTATTTTTGTATAATGCTCATTTCCAGTATTTAAATAAATGTTGATTCCTAAATGTCAGTGCCGCTACGGATGGCAACAAGGCGCAGCTGAGGGAATGAAGAAGCAGCAGTATCACAAATAATTTTTAGAAAACTTGTTTATAAAGGGACTTTATAAAAGAACTGCATGCTAAAAGTTGAGCAAGCTGGGAATTTCTGAGCTAACAGAAAATTTTTCCCTGTGCATTGGGGATCTCCCTTCAAATTACGGGTTTTTTGGGGGTTTCCCATCTTCATGGTGGATCACTGATTAAAATTTGATTATGATTTAGTTTGTAAAAATGCAAAGACATTCTAAACCAGTTTGAAGTAGGCATTTTAAGATGGTTGCTCATGTTTAAAATGTTTACATGAAAAATGGTGAGCAAAGCTTTGCTTTCTTTTTTCTCCTTCAGGCTTTTGGATGCCTATGACGAACATCAAGCACTTCTGAAGGAGCAGGATTCTTTAAAAAGGCGAGCAGAGAACGGGTAAGAAGGCTGCTCACCTGAGGGGATACACTAACTTGGTCGATGATGCAGCACGGGGTAGCCGGAGCCTGTACTACACTGAACTGTAGCTGATAGAAAGCACTTCAGAAATGCTTTAAAAATAGTTCAGAGCACAATCTTAGAGCCTTTTTTTTTAATCTGTGAATATATATCTGTGTATTTTTCAGCTTTAAACCTACTGCTTGCAAGAACAAAATCACTGTTTTTTAATCATTTAAAGTGTAAACTAAATAGGGCTATACTGTCGGCTAAAATATTTGAGAACATTTATTGGCAAATAATTATTTGAATTATGTATCAGAGAAAAATTAAACAGTACTGGTAAAAATATTTCAGCCTCTAAGCAGAGACATGCTTTTGCTGTCGCAGTTTGAGCACCAAAACAATTCCAAAACCAGCCTGTTGTTCTGAAGCACAATATACTGCTGTCTTTCTCGAAATCCAAATCCGTTACCCTGTTTGGACAGGGCACCTATTTTGAAAATATTACTTACTGTTACCCATTATAACATTTCTTACGCGAAGACATGCACAGAATTTGATCTAGGATACCATTTACCAGCAAATATTAACTTCACAGATCAGAGGAGCCAGACGAAAAGAAAATGCTCACAGATGACCCAGCGCTGGTGTCGGCACAGATGATGGATGGAGACATGCAAGTCAGTCAGGCAGCGTATAACTACAACGCCTGGTACCAGGTGGGTGTACGCTCGGTTGCCGCTTTGAATGCGTGTGCTCTGAACGGACGTGCCTCGTGGTTTTCCTAGTGCCCAGCGTCAGCTGGTGGGGAAAGCTTGGAGTGAAAATTTAGCTCCTGTTCTGGTCGATTCCTCTTAGGGCTGTTATCCGAGTGTAAAATATGTCTCTGTAGTGCGGAGCACTAGTCACTTCCTTCGACTAGTAGTTGCTGTACGTCACTGTGCAGATGCCGCTGCAGCAGTACGTTGTGTGTGCAACGTCCCTCTGTTCAACAGCTCGTCTTTTGGGGTTGTGTTTGCGCGGCACTTCATTCTGTCCCCTGGAGCGGCGTCAAGAGCGAATCGGTTAGCTTGTGCCTTGGTTTTCCCCTCTTGCTTGTGGCAGCAGCAGCCCCCGGCACGTGCTCTGCTTGCTTCTAGGCTGACGGTCCGGTTTGTGTTCGGCTTGTCCCAGGGGCAGGCTGTAAAGTCAGAGCTTCAGCACCCGCCTTTACCTACGAGATTAGTGCCGGTAAAGGTGCCCCCTCAGCCGGGGTGAGGTTGATGTGCTGCAGGCTTGGAGCGCTTGTTCCTCTGAGCCCTCGAGGGTCGCTGAAGCAGTCTGAAAACTTACTGGGACTGTGAGGAGCCTCCCAAGCGCGTGAGAGCAGCGTTTGCAGCTCGGACGCAAACCGCCCGCTGTGTAACGGTGGGTCAGGATTGCCCGCGTCAAGGTCGAGTGTTCTTTCCGAAGTCAGGCGGTGAAAGGTGTCTCACGCAGCATGGGGAAACTGCTCCGTACGAGGCCGGGAGCAATGCCCGGGTTACCACGCGCAGAGCCACGGGAGTGGCAGACTGGCAGCGTCGAGGAAGGGCTCCGTCGGGGGGTTGCGATGGTGGCTCTGCCGCTGTCCGTCTGCTGTGCATTTCAGAAGGCAGAAACGCTTTCTGAGGGAGTGGAGACATTTGCTCACGCTACCCCCAAGAAGGCGAAACTGCTGATCGCCTGCCTGGGCTCCGCTGGGGCAGCTAGGGTGCAGCTGGGTGCTGCCACGGCACAGGCA
>KL265052.1:12641-32459 GCA_000699545.1 Podiceps cristatus | reverse complement strand
TTCCAACCCAAAACATTCTATAATTCTATGAGGTAATTATCAATCTGCTGTTGATGTAATAAAATTTTCAAAAGCCTATAGTGGTTTTAGGAAGAAATTATCGGTTAACAGCTCAGGAACTTGGCAAACCTCACTATTAAGCACTTAAGGAAAAAAGTAGTTTTTCTGAGGAGCAGCCGTTTTCCCTCTTTCTTGCATGTGTGTGTTTATTTTCAGTATATCTAGATCTGGAAGTTTCTGTTTATGAGCACAATAGTAAGGTACATATAATTATTTGTTGATTTAGCTCAGATGATTAATGATTCAGCTCAAACAGGTCTGTCTTATTGCTGTGCATAAACAGAATTAATTAAAATATTTTGGTGCTTTGTGAGTAGGGTGAGACTTGCCACAGACACATGTTGGAGTGTCATCCTGTGGTGACACTCAGGAAAAACACCGGCCGCATGGCCCCGTAACCTGAGGAACCCCACGCTTGCTGCAGCGCTTTGAGCAGGTTGTGAGATGTACACCGGCTTCTCAAAGGGGAATTTGTTAGCAAGTTTCCTAATGAAACTCATTTGCTGAAGTTTAAGTATTGACTGGGAAGGCAATGTGCCTTTGGTCACAAGCCTATAGAGGCTTTTCCTCAGTTTTCAGATTTCGGTGTGAGTCATCCTGTGCACGTGAGTGGGGTGAGTACTGTGCTTATCACGGAGGATCAAGCATCTGCAAGATCAAAGATGTAGCAATCAAAATGTTTGTCTTTCAAGCTGGAAAGCCCAACTGTACAATTCAATTCTGTAACACTACACCTGTTTCTCAGTGAACAGCATTGTGATTGCTGGTTTGGACTCTGGCTGGATGAGCGAGCGCCTCATCCTCATGCCTTGGCAGGGGCGAGTCCGGGCCGTACCTGAGCCAGTAAGAAGTTGCTGCCCTCCCCGCAGCACTGTCGGGGTGCCTGGGTGCCCCTTGGCCACTTCTGCTGGTGCTGTCTGCTATGTCTTTGCGGGGGCTGCAGTGTGCTGGGGACGGTGTTGCACTCCCCTAAAGCTCCAAGCACCAGCTATCCCATCCCATTCCTGATGAGTAGCAATGAATTTAGAAGATGAAATGAGTCCAGCAACTGAATTTTAATGGTGAAATGAGACTTTTATTTCTGCTAAGCCTGCCTACTTAGATTATAGAGCTGTGGATTGAAAGGGTTTGTTCCAGTTTCCCTGCTACCAAATGCCTGCTTAAATAAAAGAAGGTTGCTCAATAATTCAAATATTATTCAATAATTGATAAACTTTGTAATAAAGATTGACGTATAATGTAGTAAAACCTCAATATGCCTTTATGTTCTTTATTAGATGATGCTGTTGTGGAAAGGACTGTTTCTGTGTGATGGTTTTTGTGTTTTGGTTTTGTTTTTCCTTTCCACTGGCCTAGCAGGGATTAGAGATTTGGCGTTTGGCTCGGTTAGAAGTGAAGCTATGACTCAGAGAGGCACATGGGGATTTACTCCATCCCTGCAGGAGAACCACTGCAGGGGCCAGATGTCATGGGCCTCAGCACAGGCAGGCAGCTCAAGGGCCCTGTTTGGGACCCATTGCTTTCTAAAATTCTGCCCGTGCATAAACTATATCTTTGGATAACTGAATAAAAGTGTAGGAGGCAGAGATGGTTTTGGCTACAAGGAGGATCTTGGCTCAATAAAGTCTTGGCCTTTGTGGTGAGTCTGTCCCTGATAGGTCACCTCCGTCTCCTGCACCCCGGCTCTGCAGTGACGGTTTGAGTGGCTCGTGCTGCAGCCCCCATCCCTGCACTGCAGCTGAGCTCTATTAGCTCTTGGGAAAGTTGAGGCACATCTAGCTAAAAATGCGAGGTCACTATGCATATTTTAAAACACAGTAGCTCTCCTGCAGATGTTTTCATTCAAAGATAAATTAGCTTTCAGCTGCTGTGGAGAATTAAGGTATTGCAATTTAAGGCCATTTCTGAATGAGGATCTTCAAATAAGGATCTTGTGCATCAGTTTCACATTTTTTAATGGTTTGTGCCTGTCTTCCTCACTTGTCCTGTGATTAGGGGACTTGATGGTCTAGAGCCACGGCAGTGGCAAAGGGCCTTGCCTTCCTGGGTCTGAGTCTCATTTCTACCCATGTGAATACTCCTACAAGTTAATGACATGCTGGTGTCTTCTGCAAGCTGAGGTTTTCGGGGTAGTTCCTGAGGGACAGCTGTGCGTACCGCACCAGCTGAGGCAGATCCTGGTTAGCTTTCATGAGAGAGCACCAGTGTATGATGTATCCTGAACAACACAGGATGCAAACTCACCCTCCTCTCCCAGGGCACAGACACAGGGTTGTTCTCACTAAGTGAACCTGGCGGCTGGTTGCAGCTCTGCAGCTGAACGAGAGACCCCAGGAACAGAGCTGTTGGCATCACTTGACTTGGCTCCGCTGATGGCAAAAAATCTATATTGGTTTAGACTAGTGGTAAATCAAGGTCTGTGGGACAATTAGTCTGTGACATTGAAAAAACTCTGAAGACAACTTTGTTTTAAAGATTAGCAAACTTAGACAGGGTGGGACCTGTCTCCAGTGGGACAGATGAGCTTAAGTAATACTGCCACCAACTCTGGAGCCATGATGTTTTATTACATAGTGCTATGTTATTGCCAAAGAGGAAAACAGTACTTGATATGGAAATACGTTTAGAAAAAATATTCTGTCAGCATGCATTTAAGACCCCCACTGAAGCAAATTTCTTCCCACCATGGGACTTAATATGATGCAAACAGTGTATTTTGCTTGTCATTCATTGCATTTTAGTTTCTCTCATGAGATGCACAACTTGCAAAATACCAGGGTGTAATTATAAAGCTTTATGGCTCTATCACTGTGTGTAAAGACAGACTTGGGAGTCAATCAGCGCTGCAGGGATGCAGCAGGCAGAAAGCTCGAGTTACCATTGCGGATTAGAGTCCCAGCAGGCAAGTAGCCTGTTAGGCCAGCAGGGAACCCAGGTCGGGTAAGTAAGCATCTCCAGAGTGTCTTCCAGACGCAAACATCCTCAGCCCCAGAGCCGCAGCGCTGCCTCGAGGAGCCATCCTTTGTCCCCAGGAGCGCAGTGCCACCGGGAGAGGTGCGGTTATCCTGGTTATCCCAGCTGGAAGCGACAAGGTGCCCGAGGCTGCCTTGAGGAAGCAGCTGGTTGCTGCTGGCCCCCAGCTGGGGCTCCCCAGGGGACCTGCCTGGATGCTGCACTCTGCCAGCCCCTTCCTCGTCAGTTCGGTGGCCAGGAAGGGGGTACAGGGCAGAGGGGTCACATTCAGTGCTTTGTAGTTCTGGAGTGGGGGAGAAAAGGTGGGAGTGAGCTGCTTTCCTGGGATGTGAGAGGCAGGATGATAAAGAGCTCAAAGTGCTTAATGCACATCAGGAATCTGGGTGAGATTTGGAAGATGGGTGGGAGGGAAAATTGTTGCCCCACAAAGTATCTAGATGCAGGGAGCTGGGAATGGACCAGAGGTGCTGCAGGGGGAGAATGCAGAGCCTGTCTGATGTCACCTTCCTGAAGAGAAGAGAACCTCCCGCAAGAAGCTAAGCCGGGAATTTAACCCCACAATTCAGGTGAAGTGTATGAGAGACATGGCTACCTCTTCAGTTTGGTTCTGCTGTGTCTGGTTGTTCTAGCCATTAGAGCTAAGTTTCTTTTATGGCCAGTACAGAAAATTTGTCATAGGTGCTATGACCACTGTCTTTCTGACTAGCACACTTGTGATCTTTCACCACCTCGTGAATGCTGCAAAGGCAAGCTGTCACTGTGTGCAGAAGACAGGTCTTAGAAATAGCATATCAGTTTGGCAAGGGTGCTGCAGCTGTCTAAAAATAAAAAATAAATCAATAGTGAGTCCCATATGCTAATAAAAATCTGCAAATTGACCAAATATTTACCATGTTGAAGCTGTGATGACTACCGTGTTTTCTGTGAAAAGCTGCTCTGGTGGGAGCTGAGGCATTGCAGAGGGCCCGTCCTGCTGCGGGTGTGGGTAGGATGGCTTGCCTGGGGGGGACACATGCCTGGGGGTTACCTTCGCTGCCCTGTCAATGCAGGAGGCGCATGTCTTCAAGAAGCTGGCCTTGGTTAAGAGAGAAACCTTTATGACGCTGTGCCTGAGTATGTCAGAGATGCGCTTGCTCTTTCTCTTGCCTGGAAGGGTAAGATCCGTTGAAAACCCTGAGATTTGAGTTGCTAAAAATGGGTGTTGAAGAGAAATTCTTGGTAGGGTCCTACACATTTTTTCAGTTCACAATCAAGATTTCTTAGACAGGATGCAAAAGCTTTGGATTCCCCAACCTCCATCTACCTTTCAGTAAGAATGATGGGTCACTCCCATTTATTGAATGGGAAGGGGGAGGGAATTTGCATGCTGTTGTTATGGTGCTTGCAGACTAGTTTTATTTCATTTGAAGTGTAAAATACCCAGAAGCTTGAGAAGGAATACTCTGACCTTCAAAACACTGTCTAGGCAAAAAAAAATAAGTAAGACTTATTTTATTTCTAAAGTGTTAGTGATGCACAAAGACTAATTCATTGTTTGTTAGCTCCAAAGGGTTGCAGTGAAAGGTGCTTATGAGTCTAACCACTTGCAAAAGGGCTTTCTAGGGAGAAGGGCTATGGAGTTCTGGAAGAGGCTGGCTGATTAGTGTTTGGTAATTGTAGCTTCAGAGTGATATTTTTTAAACACAAAAGCATATAATGAATTTGAAACTGATAGCTGTGAGAATGAACAGAGGTTGGTCTGTATCAATAACTACATTATGCACCATAACGGGTGGGCATTAGTAAGTACAGATCAGATGTCCTGTTATGCTATTAGATGCCAATAATGAAATGTTGTGCTTCCTAATTGCTATATACAAATCTATTCTACTTCTCACAATTAAGGGAACTGTTCCCTTCTAAAACTGCCCATAACTCACCAGTACATGTTACCCTTGTGTTGAAAACATGCTCTGTGAGAATGCGTAAGCAATTTACTTCGATGATAAACTGGTTTTCGAATCTGAAGTCATCCCTACAAAAAGAAATGGGGCTGAAGAGCTCAGAGGAGTGCGAAAGGCAGGGAAGATAAGGCAGTATGGGCTGGTGGCTTGTGTACTGGGCTCTGTCTCAGGAAAAGGGAATGGCTATTTGTGGTTGGACTTCTCAACCTGATGCATTTTTTCATGCACGTCTTGCAGGTTCCGTTTCCTACCTCACCGAGGTCTGTACTGATTGGTAGCTCTTTGAGCTGATAGCTGTGGCTTATGGCTTGTACAATAGGATCTGATTTGGGTGGGCCTTTCATCATTATCCTGCCATAATGCTTGAGTTGCCTTTTTATAGTTTACCAGTTTGATTGCAACCAAGAATAATAGTCTTAAATGTGCTATCAGTCTTAAGAGTTTTTTGACAATGAAGAGGGTCACATGTTTTAAAATGCAGCATGCAATGGAGCTGCAGTGTGTTATAGTCAGAGAAAGAAGGAATATTTGCCATCTTATCTTCTGAAGGCAGGTGCTTTGTGCTAGGGATGAAGAAACGTAGCTGGATGCTTATGAGAAGCTTACAGTCTTTGCGCTTATGCAGAAGTTTCTCTGCATGATAAAGAACTTCAACCACTAAGGCTGCTATTGTGGTGTCTTATTGACTTCAGAAAGAGTTGGACTAGGTGGAGAATAATAATGATGACAGTAGAATAGTGTACCAAGGTACTTCGGAGTATTTAGTAGAGCCCTAGAATGAAAGATCATTTCTTCAGAATGAAGAATTAATCAATACATTTTCCCTTGCTAACATATCTTCCAAAGACTTGCTCAAAGAGTGTGCCCAGGTGCAAGGTTTTCATCAAGAGGAAAGTTGGATGAAAAATGGATTTTTAGCTGACGTTGAAATCTGCTGATATACACGGTCAACGAAGTTATCTTAATACTAAAAAGAATGACAGTTTATTACTGAATTAGTAAAACAAAAGCAAAAAAAAAGATGTTTGGAAGTTAACCCTTTCAACATATAGGATTTATTTGGGACAGAGTAGAGAGCCATGGCAATTACATTTCCAGATTTGACGATGATGCACTGTGGTACACACGTATGTGAAGGGGCAGGTAGAAGTGTGTATATATAAACAGAACATATAAACTTGCATATATTCTTGTGAATTGAAATGATGCTTTTTCAAAACAATCAATTACTAGCCAAAATTCACTGAAATGCCATTCTGCTCAAGTGAGTAATGCAGGAAATATTATTTGCAATAATTACATACCTGAGTTGGATTTACAAAAGCGTGATTACTTTATACATAGTTTGGGATGACTTTGATAAACTTGCTCATTTTGTGCTATCGATTTAGACAAGACAGGAACCATTTATTTATTAAAATTACCATAAATAAACAATGAGACAAGACCCAGATTTATGGCTTGGTATTGTAATTGGGTCTTGCTGAAGAAAAGGAAGTCTTTTGAAAGAGAGAACTTATAATTATTTGTGTACACGAAGAAGGTGCAGTGTATTGTAGATGGCTCATAAACTGCCTGTCAGCCTGTTTGTGTAGGAATTGGATTTGATGCCAAGCTTACTGGGGAGATACAAAACTTAACAAAATCCATTAAAAAAAAAAAAAAAAAGATAAAAAAAATTGCAGAAGCTTCTGTGTGCAGCTGCATGCATACATCCTCTGAGCCAAGGTCTCGCAACTCAGAGCTCCTGCTTTCTGACCTGGCTATATGCAGTAAGTTGCAGTCCAGCTGACAAAGAAGGATTTTTCATCATGTTTTAAATGCAAGTGCCCATACAAAGGCCACTCTGTCCCGTGGGGTCCCAGCTTCGATGCTTGTGTATGTCTGGGGGAGCAGGTGTTCAGCCCTGGTAAGGCCTTTCTGAGGTCAGTGAAACTGCTGGTTTCCAGGAAGGTGGGATGGCAGAAGAGTCATCAAGGTTGGGGTAACTGGATGGAAGTTGGTCTTACAGGGAAATGATATTGATCTTCTCAGTTATAGCTGAATAAATGCCACTTCTTATGCATTAAACTGTCTTAAGTATCAAGAAGGAAGAGACCTCTTGGACTTGCAGAGAAATATTTAATTAAATGTTTAAATCTTTACACATACATCTTATAATGAAAACATGTTATCAGACTGTCTAATCTAATGGATTATTTTTTCACTTAAGCAAACTGTACATTATTTGGAACATTAACATCTAGGCAGATTTTTAATCTGCTATCAGAACAGAAAAATAAAATTCCCAAAGATTAATATTTATTTTTAAGGCAATTCATCAATGATTAATGACTTAATGAATCTATTACATCTATCACTTTACTGGAGCATGCACCCAAAAGACTGCATTAGATAAACAGATGGTACTGTTTGAATACAGTTAGGAGAAAATGAAACAACTTTTAAGAGACCCTCCTTTGAAATTACCTTGAAGCAAAAACTTTGTAGTTAAACTATTCTCCTGTATAGAAGCTATTAGATGATTTTATTTTATTTCACTTTTTTTAAGTCTGCCAAGATGCAAGATATAGGACATTGTGGATGGGTAACAGAAATTTGGAGACATAGACATTTTTAAGCTTGACTCATTGTAGTTTATTGTATGTTTAATACCACAGTCAAAGCATACGACTATAACCTTGCTAATACCATACAAAGCTTTCCATCTTTGGCCAAATGGTGTTGCAGAGACTTTAGTCATCTGGACTGTGTGGAGGGAGAGATCCGGTTGTACCCATGTCCCTGGGACAGGGGCTACGTCTGTGTTACAGGAGGCTGGTTGGTTGGGGTGGGTTTTTTCTTTCTCTCTCCAGCTGTATGAGGTTGTGGCAACTTCAGCTGGGGATAAGTGCCTCCACCGCCTGGGATGTAGTAGCTGGTGGTGGAGCACAGTGGAAGTACAGCACTGCTAAGGAGGTGCAATGCTTGCAGGCATTAATGTGAACAAGGAGCGGTCGTGTGCTCAGGGACTGCACCTTGCCGTGAGGTTTGGGGTCTCTCAGGACAGAGACCTTGAGCAGGACCATGCTGAAGTGTCAATGAGCATAGGTTCCTCTCCGGGTGGTGAATAGCAGCTGATGGCTACAGCTTCCTAAACTGTGCAGCCGTCTCAGTCTGCAAGGCACAAACATAGTTGTCTGCAGGGCAGATGAAAATTAATATTGATAATTTGGATCATGAACTAATACAAACTGCCGGTGTTCAGAGGAAGTCAGTAAAGTTCCATCGACTTACATGGGCCGAATATTTGTGCTCAATATTTGTATTATTGGGAGGGGATTGCATTAGCAGAATGGGTACTAGTTGTCCCATGACCTGTGCTGTTGTGGGGACACTTTTTTCTAAATTCAGCATGTAATATGTACAATTCATCTTCCTGACCTGAAAATGTGATCTTATTACATAACATACCAGAAGGAGTTAGTGTCCACTACATGCTATCCTGTCACAAGCCTTCAAATCCTCCTTCATGGATTTCTGTGTGATTACAGCCTACTAGGGAGCTCAGGAAGGAAGAATCTGACAAATAGGCTGTAATCTGTGATTTAGATGAATGAAGAAGCAGAGCCTTTGTCCTTTAAAGTTATCCTTTCTGAATTTTAATAGGGCATAATTTGGAATAAAAATTGTGCTCTGCAATAAAAATCCTCCTCTAGCTTTCATGGAAGGGTGATGTTTCAGAACAGGTAATTTGTAAATGGCAGTAATGACAAGGTGTGATGCATCTTAAATTCAGGGTGGATTCAGTAGGAATCGTGTCTCAGGGACAGATTGCCTGGGGATCCTCTGGGAGCTGGTATAACCCCAGGCTGGGCACTGGGAGAGCAGCAGCTGGGTGGGTATGATTGCAAAGGCAGGGCTTCAAGGGTGCAAAGGTCCTGAAATTGATGATGATGTCAGGTGAATTTGAGGTGCTTGTAATTTTGCAGTTTAATCATATGTTCATCGTATGAATGATGCTTTGTACATAGGTGCCTATACATGGTATTTTCTGCTGTGTCTTGATTGTGCTTTATTCTGTGCTGTACCTCAAAGACCCACAGAAAAAGAGAATTTACCTGGTTTTGTACTGTTAACTCATTCTCTGGTTTCCAGGAGCTGCAGCAGCACTATCTGGACTATTTTGAGGTGTGTGTGTGTGTATGTATGTTCCCTGGGCGTCTGTATTTCATGTAGGGTCACAACAGGCTGGGTGGCTGACAATAAAAAGGGTCTTTCAGGGGGCTCTGTGCAGAGAAGCAGCTGGGGACTGCCCCAGCCCCTGGAGCAGGGCCCATGCTGATGCTGTCCTGCCCACGTTCTGCTGCTCAACCTGTGCTGCAGCTGCAGCGTGTCGCTTGGACGTCTGCAGTGGGCTTGTGCTGCCTGGCGTGGGGCAGCGTGGCCAAGCCTGCCCCGGGACCCGGGCTCTCCCGTGCAGCTCCCCACCCCAGGCCAGGGCGGTCACAGGGAATGAGGCCCCGAGCTTTGTCAGCAACTGCTTGGCCTCTGCTGGGGCAGCTGCTTGCAGCTTTGTGGTCTGGTGCTCTGAGTCACACCCTTGCCCACATTTTTATTAGGAATATGTCATCTTTGGAGATGTTATTTGCAATAATTGCAGAGGGCGGTGTGTCAGACATCAGCTTCACCTGATTGATTCCCACCTCCTGTCACCTATTGCTGCCCCTTAGAAAAGAGGTCTTGCTGAGGACAGATTGTCTCGACTGCCCTTGCAGGTTGTTTGTGCTGTTTCAGAGAACTTTGTGCATGTGAAAAACGGAGCCTCCACATCCACACGGGTAGCAACATCTGAGCAGCTGCTTTAGGGCATTGATCCAGCATGGCATGAAGTGCCTGGGCTCCTTGCTGGAGCCTGTGGATCTGCTGGCGAGGTGCTGGGTAGGTACAGGGTCTGGCTTCAGCTCTTACTATCATCTACAGTGAGACACTTTTCTTGCAGTTCAGGTCTTTCTGCCAATATTTTCAAGGCTTTCAGTATTCAGAGACTTGCCAAACAGATTTTTCAGAAGTATCATGTTGCCTAATGGCTGTTAATTTCCAAGCATGTGATATGTTGGAGGGCCTGAGCAGGACAGAGGACCATGGCAGCTGCTTTGGACCTGCTGGGGTGGGGTTTGGCTGATGGCAGGTTCATGTCCGCAGGCTGTGCCTGAAGCAAACCCCCCAGGTCTGGCAATGTCAGTATAGGCATAGGACAGTGGGAAGCTGATCCCACTCCAGGGTTAGATGCTGAACCTAATCCAGTGGAGTCATGGCCCAAAAGTAGCTTTCAGTTTCTTGACTACAAGGACCCAAGTGACGTGCTCCCCGGGCTAGGGGACAGTAGGGTCTGGTCCACCTCACAAGCACCTGGACCACCTTCACCAGGGTGTGTCTGAGGAGCTACCTGCAGGAGGATGGGCCTGTGCCAGGTTCTCACACACAGCCGAGCCCTGAGCACAGCTGGTGCTCACCAGGGAGGGAAGAATCAGCAAAAGAGACTTTGGAATTGTCCTTTAAAACTGGGGGGGAATCTGCTCAGGACACATTCTTGCAAAACTTTATAACCTTTCTTGGTGGCTGAATAAAAGCTATTACAGTCCAGTGGTTACAGTATATTACAAAAGTTATTTCCAAACACTTGGCTAGCACCTGGGGAGAAAATATATGCCTTGTGGTTGACTAGCATCTGAGTGCTTCCTTTCAGAGGATATACAGCTCTAGTGTAATGAATACAGCAATCATCAGGTGCTGTGAGAAAAGGACAAATATTATTGTTATGATTGAACTGTGAAGGTTAAATGACTCATTTTACTGGGGAACACAGAGGGATGAAAATGCCTTTGTGAATTCTCTCCCTCTATCTTATTGATAGCATTTTCATTCCCAAACAGAAGCTCTGTTTTATGCACCTTGATACTTTCTTACCCCCCAAAATAAAAATGTTGCTGTTATGCATGGGTTCCTCTGAAGGCTACATTGCCAGTTTGTACCCATTACAGAGGATATGAGATGGTGCCATTTTGACTGACCTAGG
This sequence comes from Podiceps cristatus, assembly GCA_000699545.1. NCBI lineage: Eukaryota > Metazoa > Chordata > Aves > Podicipediformes > Podicipedidae > Podiceps > Podiceps cristatus. The sequence continues at coordinate 21,425 of KL265052.1, read as the reverse complement.
GCAAGGATAACATGTCCAGGGCTGGATCTGTGGCATGTTTCAACAGGAAGGATCTGGTCAGTCCCATTGCATACTATCTTCTGCTGCTCAGGCCCTCACCAATTTGCTGCCTCTGTCCGATAAAACATGAGTATGGTCTCGTTGTCACTAGGTTTTGGGTCAGCTGCTTCATAGGGTGCATGTGTCCCAACTGCCAATGCCTTGTCCTCTTGCGGGTAGCGATGGCCACCCCAAAGATGCAGATGCATCGGTGGCTGGTGTGGTCTGTCTGAGCTGAGAGGCCTTGGGCTGGGCTGAAGAGGGCAGGGTAAGTCCTGAGCAGGCCTGCAGATCTCTGTAAGGCAGCCCATGGGAAGGGAAGATCCTGGAAAGTAAAAGGCAAATTGGGCTTTTCAGGAAGTGACTGGAAGGAAATAGTAAAATACAGCTGCTGCTTGAAAGCATTTCCTTGAGTAGCAGAAAATACTGTCAGAAGTATCCATTTTCCTTTCTGTCTGCAGTAAATAGAAAAGGTGGGCAAAGAAGAAGAGGAGAATAGCAGCCAGGTAATACCAAGAAAGGCTGTGAGGCAGAAACAGAGGATTACTCTGCTGAGAGAGCAATGGAAAGGACCTAGACCTCTCTAATCTTGTCAAAAGCTGCGGAAACACAGAAAGGCTGTGGCACTGGTGTGCCGTTATTTGGCTTCCGTACTCTTCCTTGTGGTGGCTCAGCTGCTCTGGCCCACACTGGTGATGCTGCTGCCTGCCCTGGGCACTGGCCCCCGCCGCGGGAGGGAAGGAGATACCTATGTGGGCCCATGCTCCTGCCTGCACAGGGGTGCAGGAGCAGATGTGTGCAAGGAGCAGAGATGTTCATGGGGAGACAGCGAGGCCAGGAGAGACTGCGCTGAGCTCCTAGTCGGAACTATTTGGGGCTTCTTGTGCCATCTGGTTATTACTTCAAGGCCACTGACGGCACCACCTTGGAGGCACGAGGAGCTCCCCTCTGGGAGCACAGTTCTGCAAATCCTTCACGCACAGTTCTAAGATCCTTTGAAACTTTCTCAGCCCTATTGAACCTACCCGTTTCTACTGACTGATGATCTGGCCCCAGCTTCCAGAGCCCAACCCGGCTCAGGGGTAGGGCTGCTTTCTCAAGCACGCCAGTGACCTGTCTTCAGGAAGCCCTGGCTGCCCAGAAAGGCAGAGGGCAGACTTCTTTCCTCAGCGACTGAGTCTGAGAAGGCTGGCCTGGGATAAAGTCCCCACAGGGATAGCCACATAATGTCGCTTGAAGGCGTATGCTACTTCCTCTATTTGTCTTAGTGTGTTGCCGTTCAGCCCACATAATCAGTACGTACTGATATGTCAGGCTGCAATTTTGGCTTCCATGGGAATGAAAATTAGTTTCTCTACCTTGCCAGCGAAGAAGTGCAGAAAAGCTCATTACTGGCTAGCAAGGACAATTTTATTTCAGATGTGCAATAAAGAAGGAAGATACTCTATAGTGGGTCGGTGTTGGGTACTTTCATTCTTCCATAACTCCTATACATTTTTTCAGAAAAACTGAAAAAAAAGATAAATCCCTCTCTCCATCTGTGTGAAGACTGTTAACATGTTTATTGTTTGGATTTCTAATGTGTTCTCCATCACTATCTGTTGGGTTACTTTGGGCAAAGCACTTTTCTGCTTATTCTCCAGCTTCCCCAGCTGCAAAATAGAGATACTGAGACTGTTTAGAGCTTAGGGATGTGTAAGTGGAAAGCAATATAGAAAAACAGCATATTGTGAGATATAAGGTTTCACCACGTAATGCAGTAAGGAAACAGAACTACTAAATGGTTCTTATGTTTCCACAGAATTCCCTGAGTTCAGGCTTATCTTCAGCAGAGAAAGTTGCTATTTTACAAGCATGAGTTGCATTCTGGTACACAGCTGTGCTTCTGAGAAGTAGTTGGATTTGGTACTTACCTTTCTTTTGAGCCTTTAGAATTATTGTCCCAGACATAGACAAATGGGGGGGTGGTGGGGGGTGGTGTATTTTTAATCAGACTTAGTCAGATCTTAATTTCACCTGCTTGCATTAAAAATTGTTTCACTGATCATACCTTGAGGTAAATATGACAAAATCAGCTCTTTATTCTCAGTTACACTTCTGTCAGCAGCAGGAAGCCCAAGGTTTGTCTCTCACGCCTGAAGGAAAACCTCTCTATTTGCCTTACCATAGTCAGAGCCTGTATGAGCAGAGCAGGGAAAGAAAAATCATGTCTGTTCTGAGATTGCTGACCCACGTATGCATTTCAGACCATGCTTGAAAGAAAAACCACTGAGGCTCTGTCTGTTTCTCAGTCTGTATTTCATTTTCTTTTGCCAACTGGCATCCCGATAAATTGCAAACTGTAATCTTCAAATTAGCTGGAAAACAAGCACCTCTTCCCCCTGGTCTGCGCCCCCCCCCAAAAAAAAAAAAAAAAAGAAAAAGTTCTGTGTTTTACATAACTCAGTTTTCCCCTTGTGTGAGAGACATCTTGGTGTCTGTTGTTATGTTTCAGCAGGTGCAATGTGGGCAGATTGCTGTGATGCTGGGCTCTTGGACTGACAAATACCATTGCTTCATCCCCTCTGTTTCAGGTGTTGAACAGACGTGGACATCCCTCTCAACATTTGCACTATCCCCAGTTTGAGGACAGAGTTATAAACCCAGTGAAATCTATCTTTCTTCCATGTATTCATTTTGCTCTATATGGAAGATGTTAAGAAATTGCTCAAAGACTTTAGCTCAAGCTAGGAATAATTGATGAGAGACTTTATGCTTGTATTTTCTTAAACTACTCTCCTTTCTTGGCAGTTGATGAATAGAAATTAACAAGGCAGTTGTGCAGCCCTTGCACAGGTTCCAGGCATGTTGCTGATTTTTTATTATTTAAATTTTGCACATGAATGAGTGATCATCGCCATTCTTTTTAATGCCAGCCCCTGACAGCCTGCAGTTGTATATTGTTGTGTGATGCCTTCAAGATGTTACTGATGGTGGGAGTTGAACTCCTGAGAACCTTTCCATTAGTGAACATACTGCTGCAGCTGGGTGGTACCTATACCAAAATCTTGTCTTCTAGAGATTTGTGAACTGGGTTCCTTCTGAACTGTTGCGATAAGTCTTTAACCTCTAGCAGTTCTTGGGGTTTTACTACAAAAATTCCCTACAGACAATGTGAGAAATGGAGACAACCTGGGAAATTACTGGGCACTGGGTTTAAAAGTCTGCCCTGGACAGGCACAATTAAGGTACGATACTCGCTGTTGGAGAGAGATGCTAGAAATGCACAAAGATTTTCACAATATTTCCAGCAAGGTGAAAATTTTTTACATTCGTTCTCATTCACTGGAGGATTCAGCAATAAATAAAACATCATTCATTTAGGCTATCCATGTATTCAACACCTGATATATGTAATAAGAGGGCAGGGATGGCTTGTAGCAAGTGGGGTATAGTTGCTTATTACAGCTCACAGAAAAAAATGACAACAAAGGATTAGAGAACCCAGGAAAAACAGTTTTTGCTGGAACATTATAAAACATTTGGATGCTGTTAAAGCAACTTACATCAGAAGAAAGGCAAGTCACAACAGGAAAATAGGACAGCATTGTGTGTCTGTAATCATGTTAGTTCTAACTGGCTAATTGAGTTATAAGTTAGAATTCACTTTGGGGAGCTTGAGGCAGCCATCAATGCAAATCAGCGTTATTTAGTCATCACTAGCTGTTTGCAGGCAGAGTAATCTGATCATAGCAAAGAACTAGTAACGATAGATTTCTTGCATTTTTCAACCTACATGTCTCCTAAGCACTTAATTTGCAGTTTACCAGTTAATACCTCCATCTGTGCCAGCAAAAATTCCCTTTCTCCTCTCAAACTTTATTAACCTGGCAAGAACATCCAAGTTAACATCCTGTATCTCAATGCATAATCATTGCAGAAACAATTTTTTTCACATAAAGCACTCATCACTGATCTCCATCTGGACATTGAGCCATTGACCATCACTCTCTGGATGAGACCATCCAACCAATTCCTTATCCACTGAACAGTCCACCCATCAAATCCGTATCTCTCCAATTTGGAGAGAAGGATGTTGTGGGGGACTTGCTCTTGGTGAAGCTGTGCTGGCTGTTGTGAATCAATTCCCTGTCCTCCATGTGCCTTAGCACAGCTTCTGGGAGGATCTCCTCCATGACCTTCCCAGGCACAGAGGTGAGGCTGACAGGTCGGTAGTTCCCAGGGTCATCCTTTCTACCTTTTTAAAAATGGGGGTAATGTTGCCCTTTTTCCAGTCCCCAGGGACTTCACCTGGCTGCCGTGACTTTCCAAATATCATGGAGAGTGGCTCGGCAACTGCATCAGCCAATGCCCTCAGGACCCTCAGATGTATCTCATTCTGTCTCATAGACTTATATATATTCAGGTTCCTCAGGTGGTCACACACCTGATCTTCCCTTATGATGGGTGGAGTTTTACAGCCCTGGTCCTCATCATGATGTCCATTAACCCATGAGGGGGGAGGAGAACGGTTGTCAGTGAAGACCGAGGCAAAACAGTTGTTGAGTACAAAATGCCTTGCTGGCCTTCTTCATGGGAAAGCACTGCCATGTGCCAGAGAAAGCCAAAATGAATGGGAAACAGGAAAAAAAGGAAGGGAGGGAAGGAGGGAGGAAGTACACGTACTACAGACATCAGGTGGAAATGTCTGGGCTCCCATTTTAGTTTCCTTGCAAGTCTGGGCTTCAAGTTTGCTTCACGTTTTGCCATCGTTGTTGGCCTGTATTAGCAACAATACGAACAACATTTCATTCAGATGTTGCTAGGTGTTCTTGTGCAGTGTTTAAGGGTTGTGCATAAATTATGTGACAATGTATGACTGCCACAGTCTCCCTGATCACAGAAAAAACTTGCTTTTGGGACCTGTTGTGATTTCTATTTCAAGCTGTTGGAAAATTTCCATTTCCTGAAATGAATCTTTTTCGTGTTCTAGGAAGTGCAGAAGGTGACCTACATTCACAGGCTTATCGGTTCTTTGATGAAAGGATTCCTCTGTGTGTGGAGATTTTTTACATTTTGAAGTTCTAGGTGCAAAGAAGCTAACAAGGCAATAGAGGGGATGGAAATCTGTGCCTGCAAACAGTCTAAGTGATGATAAACTGTCAGAGCAAATGCCACCTACGGCACATCAAGCCTTTTCTATCCTCTTTTGGTATTTACATAATCTCCACAATACACACACCTTAGGCACCTGCGAGGAGACCAGTGTAAACCGGGAAATTGCAGCGTTAGGATTCCCAACTGCTCTAGGAGGCTGCTGGATTCCAATATGTTCTCCCATATGTTTTAACACTTTTGCATTTCTTCCATCTGTTTCTGGGAAACGTGAAGGAATTTGATGATCTTTTCTAGGGTTATTAAACCGACAGCTGTTGTCATTAATAGAGGACATTCTTTATGGCAGCCTTGCAAGTTCCAGTGATAAATCCAGTCCTGCCACCCTATATTTCTTTGTAATGAATATAGGATTTGTACTGAAACTGAGGTTATGAATACAGTGAGTTCTTAAACTATTATTTTATGATATAGCTTTGGCATAAAAATAGGGTGCATTTTTTTCCCCTCCTCTTGTTCCTGATTGCTTTTGCTATGAAACACATTTTTATGCTGGGTGAGACAGAAATATTTTCTTTTGTTTCCATTTTGCTTCCTTCTCCTTTCTCCCTTTTTTGTTCTCCTCCCCAAAAGCTGAAAAGCTGTGAAAAAGTTGCTTAAAAGAATGGAATACATCACAACTGAATAGCCATTTTTTAGTGAAGTTTATTTGCAGAAAGAAATCATCTTTTCCTGTTTGTTTTAAAGGTTCCTCTGGCATGCAAAATTGATGGTGACTTTTATTGTGTTTGGAGCATATTTTTGCCTTCAGTGACTTATTGTCCTGCATTATAATAAAGATTGTAAATACCTGCCTGGATACACTTTATGTGTAATTACTCACTATCCGGTTTTTTCAGTACTTTCACTTAATATTGCATACTAACAAGCTTTTTTTCTGCATCACTCTGATTTTCCTACTATTTTTTTTAATAGTAACATAACCCAACACAGTAACTACAATTGTGAGCTCAGTGAAATACATAATATAAGGTAATGACATTGTATGTACTTGCATAGTCGCCCCATATCTAATAATTTCAATAGCTTTTCTTGGATATTTAATATTCTCTTGAAGGCTTTAAGAGCTGCCTACCACCTGCAAGAGGGAAGAGCCGAATATTCCAGGGCAACATAATTTTGGGGGGCAGTCTTGCTTTGTCATGTACAGCTGTCATTCCAGGCTTGTGAAATGCAGCAAGACTTGATGTCCTTAAATCAGATTCAAAACCAAATGTGATTTGAAATTATGTCCTGTTTAGTCTGGATTCGCAGAGTATGAATATCTGGCTATAATATATAGGTCAGAATAAATAGGTTTTGACACATTCCTCTTGCTGGGCTGCAAATCTAAGTGATTAAATAGTGGAACTGTAAAATGTACCTGTTTATTGTCAAGTACTATTTGTAACCAACTTTTAATTTGTTTCTAGAGAAGGATAAGCGGAGTCCTGATTTCCGCAGCTTTGAGACCCAGCAGAGACTGCTCTAATCCCCTTCCACACCTCTCCAAGAAGCCTGTTCCAGGGTTTGACCACCCTCTCGGTACAGAAATGTTTCCTCACGTCAAGTCTGAACCTCCCCTGGTGCAGCTTTGAGCCATTCCCAGATGCCCTGTCCATGGACCCCGGGGAGAAGAGCTCAGCACCTCCCTCTCCAGGTCCCCTTCTCGGGAAGCTGCAGAAGCTGTGAAGTTGCCCCTCAGCTTCCGTTTTTCCAGAGGAGACAATCGCAGAGTCCTCAGCCGCTCCCCAGAGCACACACCTTCCAGCTCTTCACCAGCTTGGTTCCCCTCCTCCGGAGGTGCTCAAGGACCTGAGCATCCTTCTCAGCTGGTGGGGCCAGCACCGCATGCAGCGCGCAGACTGCAACCGCACCAACACTGAATGCAGTGGGATAATGACATGTTCCTCTGGCTGATATTTTACTGTGAGAGTTATCTGAATTAAAGCAATTAACAGCAGAAAACCACTGTCTTCTAACATCACTGTCAAAGTATTTGAAGTATTTCAAGTAGAGTTAAGGTATAAAACAGTCAGGAGACTTCTGATGAATTTCACTTAGGGCTAATCACCGCATTTGTGTCAACAAATGGAAACAAGAAGAAAATACTTTCCTGTTGTCTTCTGTGGCTTATTCATCCTGCACCTTAATATACAAAGCACACAACAAAGTAGTTTTTCATCTTGACTGAAATACATTTTAAAATTAATTGTTTTACTGGTTTGAAAGCTTCATAAATTGGATTAGAATCCCATATATACATATACCAGCCACAGGTAATGGGTGATCTGGCCTGTTTGTTATCTTTCTAATGATTTTCTCACCTAGTGTTTTAATTAAAATAATCCCTGCACTGACATCATAAGCAGAGATGGGCAGGAGCTGAAATATTCTCTCTGCCATGGGAGAAGATTTGTGCTGAAATTACCAATTTAAGGGGGATTTACCAAACCTGCACAAAATGCAGATATTGGAACCTGAATTAATTAGCCTGGAAATAACTGAGCATGGTTAAATGCATATGTCTCGTTAGTATTCACCATTGCTACCATGAGAGGAAAGAACAAGAAATGAAAAAGGTAAAATGAGCAAGAATAGGAAGAGAAAAAACCCAGATGTTTCTTCATCTGTGGTAAACAGATTTCTGTGGTTTCAATAAACTTGCAGACCAATCCAAGGAGGTCGTACTAATGATTCATAATAAATAGTTTCATTGTAAGACATCTGTGTCCAAGGGCTTCTGGCTGCATTAGGGGTAATTAATAAATGATTATGCATCTATCTAGGGGCTTTATGCTGCCACTTAGCACTGCAGTATGTGCTGCCTTTGGGAAACAGAAAGCCACAACTGAAATTTAGGGGTCTTCACAGACTCCTTGTATATATTCTTTTTCATTTTTTGAACTACAGCCCTGTATTAAAAAGTAGCAATCCTTTTCCCAAAAAGCGGGTGCTCATATATTATGATTTTGAACATCCTGTAACTTCATGGGTGTATGGATAGTGGGACAGATATACAGTGACACGAATGAATTAAACACTTGACATTCACCTCTACAGAGATAGATCCTGTTTTGAAATATAAAATGAAACTGAAATAGAAGTAGAGCGTGTGTGAAATTTCAACCCTGGTGTGCATAGTTACTTTGAGCAGAAATACTTGCTACTTTTTTGACAAGCTAAACTCGCAGTCTTGTTCTCTTCAAAGGAGAGAGAAAGGAAAAGGAAAAATGCAACTTGTCTTTAAAGAGCAGCAGGAACTCTGGATCATTTATTCCTTGCAGCATTTCCCCTTAAACAGAACTTTTCTGTGGATGCCTCAGGACAAGTTTTTAAAATTGGCTTTCGACTTTATTTTCTGCTTCCTAGGGAACTCATTTGGTGGCAATTTTTTGTGGCAAATGTGGGACCCTCAGAAAAGGAACGCAGGAAGAAAGACACTTGTTCCCCAGGAACCAGGGACCCTTCTTCCCCGCTGCTGGTGCCTGTGCCCTTTACCCCTCTCCCGCGGGGGAAGCCGGCTGCTCCCGAGGGAAATGAGCACCTCCAGACATCAGCTGCTTTCCGGGCACGGAGCTTGCCTTGGCACCACAGGTAACATGCCAGTCT